>JAWQFJ010018598.1:30000-87667 GCA_034096865.1 Theodoxus fluviatilis
TATATACCTATCCATCAAGTGTATATACCTATCCATCAAGTGTATATACCCACCCATCAAGTGTATATACCTATCCATCAAGTGTATATACCTATCCATCAAGTGTATATACCTATCCATCAAGTGTATATACCTATCCATCAAGTGTATATACCCACCCATCAAGTGTATATACCTATCCATCAAGTGTATATACCTATCCATCAAGTGTATATACCTATCCATCAAGTGTATATATATACCTATCCATCAAGTGTATATACCCACCCATCAAGTGTATATACCTATCCATCAAGTGTATATATCTATCCATCAAGTGTATATACCTATCCATCAAGTGTATATACCTATCCATTAAGTGTATATACCTACCCATCAAGTGTATATACCTATCCATCAAGTGTATATACCTACCCATCAAGTGTATATACCTATCCATCAAGTGTACATACCTATCCATCAAGTGTATATACCTATCCATCAAGTGTATATACCTATCCATCAAGTGTATATACCTATCCATCAAGTGTATATACCTATCCATCAAGTGTATATACCTATCCATCAAGTGTATATACCTATCCATCAAGTGCATACACCTATCCATCAAGTGTATATACCTATCCATCAAGTGTATATGCCTACCCATCAATTGTATATACCTACCCATCAAGTGTATATACCTACCCATCAAGTGTATATACCTATCCATCAAGTGTATATACCCACCCATCAAGTGTATATACCTACCCATCAAGTGTATATACATATCCATCAAGTGTATATACCTATCCATCAAGTGTATATACCTACCCATCAAGTGTATATACCTATTCATCAAGTGTATATACCTATCCATCAAGTGTATATACCTATCCATCAAGTGTATATACCTATCCCATCGATCTGTATCATGCCGACGTTTCTGACGTAACCACCTTATCCGTTCCAATTCATCTGTATTATCCGATCTATTCAAACAATGAAGATAATTATTGATTATATATAGCGTCTTTCAAGTGTATATATACACTTGATGGATATGTATATACACTTGATGGATAGGTATATACACTTGATGGATAGGTATATACACTTGATGGATAGGTATATACACTTGATGAATAGGTATATACATTTGATGGGTGGGTATATACACTTGATGGGTGGGTATATACACTTGATGGATAGGTGTATGCACTTGATGGATAGGTATATACACTTGATGGATAGGTATATACACTTGATGGATAGGTATGTACACTTGATGGGTGGGTATATACACTTGATGGATAGGTATATACACTTGATGGATAGGTATATACACTTGATGGATAGGTATATACACTTGATGGATAGGTATATATACACTTGATGGGTGGGTATATACACTTGATGGATAGGTATATACACTTGATGGATAGGCATATACACTTGATGGGTGGGTGAATGACTACGTAAGTATGAATGTAACACAGATAAAAGTGAGCAATATCTGCGATCAACGATGAGAATCGATAGACAGAGAGACAGACAGACAGACAGACAGACAGACAGACAGACAGACAGACAGACAGACAGACAGACAGGCTGGCTGGCTGGCTGGCTGGCTTATTGGATGGATGAATGGATAGATAGATAGATAGATAGATAGATAGATAGATAGATAGATAGATAGATAGATAGATAGATAGATAGATAGATAGATAGATAGATAGATAGATAGATAGATAGATAGATAGATAGATAGATAGATAGATAGATAGATAGATAGATAGATAGATAGATAGATAGATAGATAGATAGATAGATAGATAGATAGATAGATAGATAGATAGATAGATAGATAGATAGATAGATAGATAGATAGATAGATAGATAGATAGATAGATAGATAGATAGATAGATAGATAGATAGATAGATAGATAGATAGATAGATAGATAGATAGATAGATAGATAGATAGATAGATAGATAGATAGATAGATAGATAGATAGATAGATAGATAGATAGATAGATAGATAGATAGATAGATAGATAGATAGATAGATAGATAGATAGAGATAGATAGATAGATAGATAGATAGATAGATAGATAGATAGATAGATAGATAGATAGATAGATAGATAGATAGATAGATAGATAGATAGATAGATAGATAGATAGATAGATAGATAGATAGATAGATAGATAGATAGATAGATAGATAGATAGATAGATAGATAGATAGATAGATAGATAGATAGATAGATAGATAGATAGATAGATAGATAGATAGATAGATAGATAGATAGATAGATAGATAGATAGATAGATAGATAGATAGATAGATAGATAGATAGATAGATAGATAGATAGATAGATAGATAGATAGATAGATAGATAGATAGATAGATAGATAGATAGATAGATAGATAGATAGATAGATAGATAGATAGATAGATAGATAGATAGATAGATAGATAGATAGATAGATAGATAGATAGATAGATAGATAGATAGATAGATAGATAGATAGATAGATAGATAGATAGATAGATAGATAGATAGATAGATAGATAGATAGATAGATAGATAGATGATAGATAGATAGATAGATAGATAGATAGATAGATAGATAGATAGATAGATAGATAGATAGATAGATAGATAGATAGATAGATAGATAGATAGATAGATAGATAGATAGGTGCTAGGTAGACAAATTAATAGATACTTGAGATAGATGAATAAATGGATAGATAGAAGGTAAATGGGTGGATGGATGGATGATGGATGGATTATGAAAACATACACACAGACGTGTGCGTGTGCACACACACACGCACACACACGCACGCACGCACACACGCGCACAAACACACTCCTGCACAAACGCACGCGCGCGCTTGCACGTTCACGTACACAAACAGAGAGTTATGCAGACATACCAACATGCAAGGAGACAAAGAAACACGGCTAATCGGCGAACAGTCAGAGGACGCTCATATGGGGTAAAATAAGGGCTATTAAAGATAAACACAGATTAACGTAGGTAAAGAAAGATAAGCTACAAGTAGAAACGTACGTGAGCTAACATATAAGCTGGATAAGATAAGAGGCACAATAAAGATATTGTATATATGTAGATAAAGGAAATGAATGCTTGATAACTGGTGGAAATGGGAAGAGAAGGAGAGGGATGGGGGTGGGGGTGGGGGTGGGGGGTGGGGTGGGGGGAAGGGGAGGGGGTGCGGGATAAAATTGTTAGTTTCAATCCAGTGTGCATGTCATAGATGTATTTGAAGTCGGGACGTCCACGCCTCTTTTACAGATGACTACATGACCAGCTTTGAATCCTCCACTGCCTCACGTTGCCGTGGCTGACGATCTGGTCGAGGACTCCTCGATAATTGGACAGGTAGGCTTTTCAGAGAGCTTCACACCCTGTTTTTGTTACAAGTGGGGGAAAAGTATTTTAGTGATTTTGTACACCTACTCCATCGCTAAATGAGTCGGTTGCGCAGTCGAGTCATTTTGCGCAAACCGCCCACAAAGGAGTTGGGGATTGTAGTAGTCGACTTCGAGATTTAGATTTTTTTTTGCTTCTCTAGTTCCTTCTTCATTGTATGAGTAAGTTTCGTGTTTGAAATCAACATGTAAGAGTATGCTTTATGATTGTTTTGGGTGTGATGGTAAATCATTTCCAAGAAAACGTCCGCGAACCGATCGTCAACATCAAGCATTTTCTCAAAGTTTCGTAGCCACCACTGCAACAGATCGACGGGGGAATACCCTAGGCTGCCAACCAAAGCCAAAAACCACTGCTTCATCTCTGTGGCAAATTGCATGAGTCTAGCATAAGGGTTGCTAGGGGAAAAGGGGGAATAATGTATGTAAACTTAAAACGCGTTTTTCTCAAAAAGCGTATTTTTAGGGTGTCGATCTTCAAAGTCATGTGAAATCGTGTAGGGTAGTCATATGTTCATGATTATTGCACCATTGAGAAGCTTGTTGTGTGCTCGTTTTGAAAACATACGTATATCAAAATGTTCAAAATGCATCGAGTGACTCATTTTGTGATGGAGGGTCACGTACTACGTTTTCCCCCCAGCTTTTTAAAAATACCATTGTCTTTTCAGAAAGTTATTATGCTCTTCTCCGTCGACAACTTTTAATACTCATTAATTATTTCGTTATTTATTCATTATATACTTATTGATTGCTTAATAGATTGATTAGTAGATGACGGATAGATAGATAAGATAAGATTACAAAAGATTAGATTAGATTAGATTACATAAGATTAGAGTTGAGTAGAGTAGAGTAGAGTAGAGTAGAGTAGATAGATATGCTGGCAGGCAGGCAGACAGGTAGGTAGGTAGATAGACAAAATGACTGATTGATTGATTAATTGATTGATTATTTGATTGATTGATTGATTAATTATTTGATCGATTGCTTGCTTGCTTGCTTGCTTGATTTGATTTGGTTTGATTTAATTTGAATTGATTTATTGGTTGATTGGTTCATCGGTTGGTTGGTTGATGGGTTGGTTGGTTGGTTGGTTGGTTGGTTTGGGTTGGGTTGGGTTGGGTTGGGTTGGGTTGGTTGGTTGGTTGGGTTGGGTTGGGGTGGGTGGGTGGGTTGATGACTGGTTGGTTAGTTGATTAAAGTTAATTGTTTCATTTTTTATTGGTCAGTTGATTGGTTGGCTGGATGGTTGCTTTGGCTAGTTTGGTCGGTTGATCGTTCAGTCGGTTGGTTGATTCAGAGGGTTAGTTAGGGGTTATGGAGATGAGAAAAGGAGCCTGGAGCAATTACGGATGGTAAAGGCGTGGTGAAGGGGCTGGCATTGGGAGACAGTGGTTTAAGAGGGAAGGAAAGAAATAGTGGGGGGGGGGGGGGAGGGAGGGGTGGTGGTGGTGGAAAGGAGATGTGTGTGTGTGTGTGTGTGTGTGAGTGTGTGTGTGTGTGAGTGTGTGTGTCAGTGTGTGTGTGTGTGTGTGTGTGTGTGTGTGTGTGTGTGTGTGAGTATGTAAGGAGAAGATAGACATATTGTGTAGGAGACAGCACAGAAGAAGATTGGGACAGGGGATGGGGAGACGAGTCAAAGACTTGCTACATTTGGCATGTGTACTATTGCACAAGGCATAAAAAATCTAAAAGATTCTACCCACCTGATGAGTGAAACGATAATACATGTACTTATTGAGTAATGTGCCACAGATACTGATAGTACGTCAAACCACTTTGCAGAGATTGTGGTGAAGAAACTTTGCACGTCTCATCTGTAGCAAGCTCTCTAGGTGTGTTTGAAGGACTTCGTAGTTGTTTAATTGTTGTATCTTGGGTTGTGGGGCACATAGAATGAAATTCGTTTGTTTGCGTGCTTGTTGATATGTTTGTTCCTTAAAAGAGCATTTTCATTAATCTAAATTGAAAAACTTGTGTTTCCTTTTGCAGGATTTATACAGGGGCGAACAGAAGACGGTGGATTGCATCTGCAGCTATACAGTAGCCTGCAAACCTCTCCAGTTTTTGACGAGTAGTGGTGTGTCGAGAAGTGAGACGATCTGATATAACTGTAAACTTTTTACTTTTCTTGTATTTTAGTGCACGGTCTTAATGGGCGTTTAGAATCTCTTCAATTTATGTGCTCGTGGACACCTTTGCAAGTCTGTTTGGTGACTGTCGTGTACGTGATGTGAACGGCACAGGGACACAGTTCCATACAAACAATGGCCTCCAGTAGCCTGTCTTTTTGGGGGCACGCGGTATCGCTAACCAATGGGAACTCTTCCCCCGAACAAGCAATCTACGGTGACGCCAAAACCGGAAGGAAACACGCGAGAAAAAACCCTCCCCAAAAATTTCCCATATGCGATTCTGAAGACGCTAAGCTGAGTTTTGAGAGCTCAAAGCTGCAAGACCACCGCAACTTCCAGTTGCAGACGATTCAGGACGAACCTCGACGAGAAGCCGTCGTGGAAAAGGACACGGCCGATTTTGAGGGTGGCGATTCATCCCCATCCCTGAAGATTCGAAATGAACGTCGAAGCGAGCGTCCAGCAGATGAAGTCGACCTAGTCACCCCGCAGCAGCAGCAGCAGCAGCAGCAGCAGCAACCGACCACGACGGCGGCAAAAAAGAAGAAGCGCAACAGGACTCCCTTCCAATGCAAGCTGTGCCACAAGTCCTTCCAGAGCAGGCAGCTGGTGCAGGATCACATGTGGCGTCACACGGGCAAGAAACGGCACGTGTGCCTTCTCTGCTCCAAGAATTTCTCCCAGCAGACGTCCCTCCAGCGCCATGTTCTGTCCTTACATCCTGGCGTCTGCTGGCCCTCGCTGTGGGGCCGCTCCAAGAACAGAAGCCACGACAACGAGCCAGTTCTCCGTCAAGGCAACTTTAAGGACAAGAGTGCCAAAGTTTCCTCGGAGACGGGTCAGCAGTTTGGCGTGGAAGGTCGATACAATCAGATTTCGAATCATTCCAAAGGTCGACGACTTCCCACTAAGAACTGGCGCCTCGCCGAGAAAGATGGAGAACAACAGATGAACGCCACTCCAAAACGCGGTAGAAGGATGAAGGAAAAGCCGAGAAACACGAGGAGTCGAGGTAGCTTTCATGAAAGTCACCTCAGCGACATCAAAGCCAACAGCGTTTTTGCACTGACAGAAATAAGCGCTGACGAAGAAGGAAAGGTCAAGTCCATGAATGGCATCACAGCACGGCAAGACGAAAGGGCCGCCTGGCGGCCATTGCCCCAGGGCAACATCCGGTCGTCCAGGGAGATTGGGACACTCAGCATGCAGAGAAAGTCAACCAAGGGATCGAGTCAGTCTCAGAAGTGGCAGTGCGGGGTCTGCCTGAAGAACTTCTGCTGCAAAAGCCTCCTGAAGGACCACTCCTGGGTCCACACGGGGGTCAAACTGCACAGGTGTCACCTGTGCAAGAAGACCTTCACACAGGTGAGCTCTCTCTACACCCACCTTCGAGGCGTGCACTGTCTCCGACTGACCATGAAACAGCGCAGGAAGAAAAGGCATCGCATGAAAGCAAGCGAGGATGAAGGGATTTCAAGCGAAAATGACCGCACTCCTCAGAAGAGTCAATATTCGAACTACATTGGGAGCAACTATGCCAAGAATGACCCAACACTGAAGAATTTCCTGGCGAATCGCAAATTTCGTGACACGGAGAACTTGGATAAGGGAATGACTTCTATTCCCGAGCTTACCTGCCACAAATGCGGCAAGGTGTTTGACAGCAAGTTTGTTCTGAGGGAGCACACACGTCTGCACGATAGGATTGTTTTGTTTACGTGCGAGGTTTGCAAGAAAAGCTTTCTGTCTATCGGGAACCTCAAGAGCCACAGACGCCTTGCGCACGACGTCGTGGAGAAGTCGACCGCAGATCGTTCTCCGATAAAAGCAGATGAAAAGAAACACGTCGACCAGTGGGACAATCCAGAATCACCTTGCTACTACAAAGACAGCGTGAGGAAAGACGAAGGGATTCCAACAAAATCGGAACCCACGTCTTACGTTGGAGAAATCCGTGGAAATCGCAACTCTCAGCACCGCCCTCTGATGCCGCGAAAAGCAAGAGTGGACCCTGCGTTCATCTCGTCCTCACCACACGTGAACTTTGCAGTCTCGGAGTCTTTCACGGACATGTGGTTGAGGACCCACGAAGGAGTCGACCCTGACAACGCTCTCGTCCGCCATCGCCTGTGGCCAGAAGACCTCAGCCAGACGTCCAACACCAACGGGGCTGTTCTATGCGAGTCTCTGAATCCCTTGCAGAGCGGCGTGGTGAGCAGCGGTGACACACTGCCTCTCAATGTCAAGGAGGAAGAGAGGACGGAGGACAAGGATGCGGCTAAATGTCAAGTCGACTGTACATCGGAGCAAACGTGCAACTGGTTTATAGAGGCCGGAGAAGCTGCTGATCATCTCTCCTGTGCCATTGATGCTCCTCACATGGAGTTCTTTGCCTGTCTGGGATTAGTTCCTACGCCAGTAGCCCTCAAAGAAAAGGAGAGGCGACAGGGTGTGAAAGAGGCCCAAGCTCTGTATGTGCCACTCTTGGAAAAGGCCACGAATATTCGTGAGGCCCTGCACAGTCCAAGGGATTCAACGCGGCTCAACTCGACTCAATGTCAAAGCAACGAACAAACTATTTCGACCAAGAAATCCAATACAAAATCCAGACTCAGACGGAAGAAAGTCATCTCTAAAAGAAGACCAAGCTTGTTGGCAGCCAAGACGAAACTTACGAAGTTAGTAAAATCTCACAAGGATAGAACTAGCAAAGCAGTTAGAGGGACAGGATCCAGATACTTTCTGCGTTGCAGGAAGCCTGCAAGCAGCTTCTGCCAGCGCCACAAAACTCCCAGCAAGGACGCGCTTTTGCCCGACGCCCGAGACGGCAAAGCGGACGAGGAGTACCCAGCCTCGTCTCGTGACCAGCGAAACACTGAGAACGACGAATCGAAAGACGACGACAGCAGGAATCAAAAGTTGTCTTGCCCCTCCTGCAAGACGACCTTCGCCGACGAGATCGGATTACAGGACCACATGTGGCTGCACAAGGCGGCGGGGTCCCACCACCTCTGCCCTTTCTGTGCCAGGTTCTTTATCCACTTCTCCTCTCTGCAGCAGCACGTGAGGGCTGCGCACAACAAGAACATCTTCTGGGTGAACATGTCAGGAAACTCGGAGCCGCGCTTTGCTAATGGCGATGTCCACACGTCCTCCGAGTCCACATTTCTTGGAGACCAGTCCCGGCCCAATCTGAGGTCTGAGTCTCACGCCGGGACAACAGGGCTTTACTTCAAGCAGCAGCAGCAGCAGCAGCAGCAGGAGGAATGCTGGAGGGAGGACCTGGAACGCAACCTAAAGACTTGCCACTTGGGCCGATGTGATTCCGAACATATCCATGCCAGCCTCAGCCTGAAGTGCGCGGATGAGCCTGACGGTGCCGAGTCTCACAGTCCCACTGTCGGTAGCGTGGTGAGGAAAGAGACAGAACTTCAAAACATTCCTTACCCACTGCCCAGGTTGCGAGTACCCGAAGAATGCGACTCTCTAGAACCTTACGTGCACGCGCATCGCGTCTCCTCAGCCTCCGCTTCTTTTCAGCAGTTTCTAATACCCCAGAGGTTTCGTGATGCAGAATACTTTTCGAAAAGGACCTGCTGCACCGAAGAGTCCCACTGGGATTCGTCTACCGACCTGTTTGCCTGGAACAGAGACAAGACGACTGAGGTGAGGCCTGATTATTGCCACTGTAGCCACACACCTGGACGGACGGACACACAAGAAGAATCAGAACCACCGAAGGGTGCCTGGACGAGTGCAGACTGCGAAACCTCCCCACTTTCTCCCCCCTCTTCCAGCATAGTATCGTGCTTCCGCATAAGGCATTGCTGGGCTTACAAAGACTCCGAGCCGCTCACGAGGTTGCAAAACCTTTCGTTCAGCAACGGGTCGAAACCCCAGGGCTCGGCCTCTCATCTTAACTCTCTGGACGCGGTCGACTCTAACATCCGTTCCCTCCACAACGCAACTAGACAGTTGCGTGGCTCTGCAGGGCTGCCCGAGATCCTCCCTAAGAGGTCGCCCGCGGCCAGAGACAAGGCAGCATCTGCTCGCTTCGAGAACGAGTCCTCGATGAGTAGCGGCAGACAGATCGGGGGTGGGGACGCGACGCTTCCAAGCAGGGTCATCTGGACGTCGAGTACCAACAGAATCCAGTCAAAGCCTTCGCACTTCGGCTCATCTTCCTGGGACGCTGCAGACAGCAACCCTGAGCAGACCCAGACCGCTTCAGCAGGGGAGCTCCAGACGCATGTGCATTCCGCGGAGTTGGTCTCCGATGCAGACTCCAGGATCCAGCCGGGACACATTTGGCGACTAAAAACTGGAGACTCGAAACCCCAGCCTTCCTGCAGTTCCCACACAGTTTTCAGTGGCAAAGCCGGCCACGTTGAGGACGACGTGAGGATTCTGAGGGCGAGCTACGAGGCAGAGCAGCTACAGGCTCTGAGGAGGGCCATGGAGGAAATGCAGACCAACAAACATCTCCGTTCCAAGCTGCGGGGAGTCAGGACGATCCAGCACGACTCAGACTTGTTTGAGCTCAAAGAGAATGAGTAGGTGGCGCCACCGTGGTGATCACGTCTAGCCGAAACTCTGCCGCCGTCTCCTCTAGGTCGATAGATGAAACACGTTTCCTGATTCCTCTTTTCATTTGATGATTTTTCAACATTTATACAATATCATACAAGTTATAAACTTGGTTTTCGATTCGGAAAAGAAGTTCAGCCTCCGACTAATGTCTTGAAATGACAAGGGTATTCTTTCCCCAGAGGTATTTTGACCGTGTATTCGAAAAGGAGAAGTAACTGACCAGAGAAGCGTCCCTTGGTTTTGAGCAATAGTTGTGACAACATGAACATTTTCTAACGAAAGCAGTAGCATTTGGCTTGCTGTACAGACTGCTAAATAGCATAGGCCTGAGAAAGTGCTTGCTTTGTACTTGTATTCTGTTGTCGTTGCTTTTTAATTCAATCCATTGTGGTCGTTCTTCGTTTCTGAACTTGTTGATCAGTTAGAACGTTATGGCATTGTTTACCCTGTAGACACTTTCTTCGTCGAGAAATGCACTACCGTATCAGATTTGTCAATGAGTCGCTGTACATAAGCTCGATGTTTTGTCTGCAAGAAAACCATGCCCTCAATGTTGAGTGAGAAATTCGGCGTGTGAGCTTCATATTTAGGTACTACAGGAAAGGAACTACATGCATGTTATCAACTTGGTAGCGTGGTATTTAGAAAATTCGCGTGTCAAGAATCGAACATTTGGTGTCATTGTAAAATCGACGACGACTTTGGTGCTGCAACTTTTTGAAATAAGTAAACAGTGTGTTGGAGAAATTGGGGGAAATTTGTTTTCGATTTCCCTCGTCGCTTTCAAACAAAAATGTATGTGAATTTGAGACCAGACAACCTAGTGGTACATTTACAGTATTTGTCGTTCTGTTTCTTTTGAAGTGTTATATGCTTTTTCCTTGGAAATATTCAGTGAATACAAGTTGGGTTTTCAAAACCAAAATAAATCATCTTAAAAGTGATGTTGTGTAATATGTATACATTTTCAAGTCGAAGAACAAAATGAATGCGACATTTTCACGTGTGATCGTTTCGAGTCGAGGACTGTACACCGCTGAACCAAACCTCGTTGGAGAGCAAACATTCTGAGCATCTTCTTGCTGCAAAAACTTGACTTCGACATCTCAGTTGGCAGACAACACAACAACGTGACTGAAGATTCTTCGGGGGTTCCCAGACGTCAAATCGCTTTGTGCTTTTTTGCAGCTGAATTGCTGAAGGTATTCTCTCTCTCTCTCTCTCTCTCTCTCTCTCTCTCTCTCTCTCTCTCTCTCTCTCTCTCTCTCTCTCTCTCTCTCTCTCTCCCTCCCTCTCTCACCCCACCCACCCACCCTCTCTCTCTCACCCTCTCTCTCTCTCTCACCCTCCCTCCCTCCCTCCCTCCCTCCTCCCTCCCTCCCTCCCTCTCTCTCTCCTCTCTCTCTCTCTCTCTCTCTCTCTCTCTCACCCTCTCTCTCTCTCTCACCCTCCCTCTCTCCCTTCCTCCCTCTCTCTCTCTCTCTGTCTCTGTCTGTCTCTCACTCTCTGTGTCTCTGTCTGTCTCTCACTCTCTCTCTCTCTCTCTCTCTCTCTCTCTCTCTCTCTCTCTCTCTCTTCTCTCTCTCTTCTCTCTCTCTCTCTCTCTGAAGTGTGTTCAAAGCCATGTATTCAAATGTGCAATCATGTGTCCGTTGGAACCACCACAAATCTGAATACTTCCCATGTCCGCTTGGCGTAAAGCAAGGTGCCAAAGAGAGCACTTCAGTTTTTCTCCTCTACATTAATGCGGTGGCAAACTATGTTAAAGCACATGGGAAACATGGGGTTCAAATGCTACCAGGCAGAGCAGAGATTTTTGCTTTACTGTTTGCCGACGATGTTGCTCTTCTATCTCTAACACCAATTGGGCTCCAAAACCAACTTAACTCCCTGGCTAGAGTATCGGAAACCCTGGGTCTCCAAGTAAATGCTGAGAAGACAAAGGTAATGGTTTTCAGAAAGGGTGGTCATTTGGCAGAAGGAGAACGATGGAACCTTAATAACATTAAGTTAGATGTAGTAAATAGTTATAAATATTTAGGTTGTACTTTTACTACAAAACTGTCTGAAAATGCCTCTTTAGAAGAGATTGTAATAAAAGTAGACAAAAAACGGTTCAAATTATGAAAGCAATGTGGATGATCCGCAGTACTAACCCTACGATGTTCATGAAGCTGTTTGACGCACAAGTAATGCCTAGTTTGTTGTATGGTGCCGAATTATGGGGTACAAAGAACCAGGAAACGGTGGAAAGGGTACACGTATCTGCCTGTAAAAAGTTCTTAGGACTAGATATAAGATCGCCTAACCATTTCGTCTATGGAGAATTAGGTAGATACCCCCTCGTAATCAATAGCACAATTAAAACTGTCAAATACTGGCTAAGGTTATCAAACATGCCATTACACAGACTCCCAAGACAAGCTTATGAAATGCTAATAAATTCCAAAATACCTGACAAAAAGAATTGGCACTGTATGGTAAAGGACACACTGTGCAAACTAGGCTTTGCATATGTGTGGATGAATGGAGGTGTAGGAAATGAGAAACTATTTTAATGCAATTAAAGCAAAGATTACGGGACTGTTACCAGCAATCTTGGGAGGGAAGAAACCTAAGCAGAGAGAGATTTTCATTGTATTCCTTGTTCAAAGGTATGTTTGGTCAAGAAAAATACCTTACGTTTCTTATTATTAAAAGATTTAGAGATGTTTTCATACGTTTCCGTTTAGGTATAAACCCTTTAAAAATTAACCAACGTTTTGGTTATCGAGAAATAGGAGACTTGAATTGTCAGTTCTGTATCAATACTATCGAAAACGAAAAGCATTTTCTACTCGACTGTGGTAAAAGCACCGATCTCAGGGAGAGATACATTACACAGCATGTAAAGGGCAGGAGAGACTATGCCTACCTTTTAAGAGGAACAAACATTAGAGTAACACTACATGTGTCGATGTACATATATATTCTACTATGCTTTGAAAATGAGAGAAAGAGAATTTGATAATAATGTATTATAAATAGTATGTATCTAAACCGAATGGATCGAAATCTTGAAATGGTAGAAGGTTGAATGTTATTTTTTGACTCACATGCGAAGCAAAAGTGAGTCTATGTACTCACCCGTTTCGTCCGTCCGGGCGTCTGGGTGTCCGGGCGTCCGGGCGTCCGGGCGTCCGAAAACTTTAACGTTGGATTTTTCTCGGAGACTATTAAGTCTATCAATACCAAATGTGGCATGATGGTGTATGATGACAAGGCCTAAAAAGAAAATACATGGTGACTTGTCCTTGCTTCAAGGTCAAGGTCGCAGGGGCCATAAATGTTGTCTAAAAAACAGTCATTTTTCACATTTTCTCTGAAGTTTTTGAGATTGGATACCTGACCTATATATGGTATATAGGGCAAAGTAATCCCTATCTTTTGATACCAGTTTGGTTGACCTTGCTTCAAGGTCAAGGTCACAGGAGCTCTTCAAAGTTGGATTGTATACATATTTTGAAGTGACCTTGACCCTGAACTATGGAAGATAACTGTTTCAAACTTTATAATTATGTGGGGCACATGTTATACTTTTATCATGAGACACATTTGGTCACATATCATCAAGGTCAAGGTCACTTTGACCCTTATGAAATGTGACCAAAATGGGGTAGTGAACCACTAAAAGTGACTGTATCTCATGGTAGAAAGTGCCAATAATCACCATTGTGCTTTCTATGTCTTGAATTAACAGCTTTGTGTTGCATGACCTTGGATGACCTGGACCTTGGGTCAAGGTCACATGTATTTTGGTAGGAAAAATGTGTAAAGCATTTCTTATGGTATGATGTCATTGGTAGGTTTAGTTGTTTGACCTTGACCTTGAAGGTCACCTGAAGGTCAAAGTCATATAAAGGTCAAGGTCAAGCATGTGAGTCGTATGGGCTTTGCCCTTCTTGTTTATTGTTCAACTTCGAATAAAGTTCAGTTCAGTTCAGTTCTCTCAAGGACGCAGAGGATTTTTGACTCCTACAGACACCAAATAACCTGAACTCAATAAGTTCACTCCCAACAAAGCATACTACACACACCGTAGTCAACATTGAAGTTGGTCTGTACAGGCTTCGAAAAGGCATGTACTATGTGCGACGGACTGCAAGGATATCAAGACCCAAATAATCAAAATACAAAGAAGAAAAAAAGGGAAAACTATGCACTACCATTTAGGCAAGCAAGCCAGAGCCAAGTAACTAAGATCAGTGCCTTAAAGGCCAAAGTATGCTTGTTGGCAGTGATCATGTATGCATCCCTCATATCAGTATGTATCCACGGACCTCGCTCACAGGAAATGAATTTACATGACCTCTCCAAAAACATACTACAACATGGTGATGTAGAAACTAACCCCGGACCTACCTGGGGATATTACTATGGACCACAGGGAGAGGCCTGCCCTGCAAATGAGAAAGAATGGACACACTGGACTGAAGACTACCAAGGAAACCATACAGAGCCTGCACATAACTTTAGGGAAAGACAAAAGAACACGACAGAGGAAATGGGAGGGAAGTTTGACACTCTTAGGAAAGATATAGGAAACCTTACATAGCTAAGCCAGTGGCTTAGCCATCAAAATAATTTATTGTGGCTAGGTATACAGGATTTGGAGAGGAGATACCATGCTCAGTGTAACCAACTTGACGAAAGCTACAGACAACTACAACCTGAAAAAAAGAAGATAAAAATGCAGTTAGGCGCTCTGCACATCCGTTTTGAAATGATGGAATACAGGAATAATGATATGGAGAGAAGAATGAAACAAAACAGCGTTCGGATGTTTGGTGTCCCTGAAGATTCAAGGAAAACTTACTGGAGATGTCTTCATAAAGTACTACAGCATGTGCAGGAATCAATGCCAGACGCAACCTGAACAGAGAGGGATATTATGTCTGTAGAACGAATTGGAAGGAGAGAAATGCACACGCAAACGATCCTCGACCTATCTTAGTTACCTTTTTATCTCTCACAGACAAACTAATACTACTCCAACAGGGGCGAGACTGTCTGAGAAGGAAGGGAATAAAGTTATCTGGAGATACCATATCAAGGCAGCACACAACTATGACGAATGGAACTGACCAACACAGCCAAATATTATCTACGGTTCAACACGAACAACACCAACGATGGAATGAGAGAGTTGCAGAAAATGCTCAGGGAAGAAAAATAAAATGGAAACAAAATCGAGTTGACAGACCCTGTCCTCGCCAACGTAAAGGACCAGATAGTATAAAACATCTCTTCAGTTATATCTCAAACTATCACAAGAGGAAACCCTGTCCTAGAACAACCAGTAACTTTGATAACAACAGTTGGAAATGAAGACCACAGAAATGCCACTCAAACAAGAGAAGCAAATAGAGATTCTCTACAGCCCGATAGTTACTTAGAAACTCCTGAGACAAAAGGACACGAAGATGAACCTAAACGATCTCCAACTAAAGCCACATCGCACAAACGATCTCACCATCCCCAAACCTCAAGCGACAAAGATTTGTACGCAGGGATCTGTGAAGAAATCCATGACTCCTCCGTACTTACACCGACTGCACAGACTAGAGAAAACAGAAGAGACCATGACAGCCTTAACAACACAAGCAGCAGCACTCCAAGTATGAGACGCATCCAGTACAGAACCAACCAGAAGACCCGACAGAGCAAGACCCAACATTCCATCCTCAGCTGGTTAAGAGTGGCAGACAGAACCCAGGCAGGATACTACAGTGACACAACAGAAGCACACAGTGAACTGGCTAAGGAATCTCGATACAAAAACAACGTGGTGACAGATGAAAGGAACACTGAGGATCGACCAGACAGTCTATCAAGTGCAGACGAAGTTTCTTTTGTGGGTGATTCTGACGTAGATGACAGGAATCCGGGAAACAAGAACTCTTCACCACTACAGACTGCAGACGTGTGGCGAGGCAGGCTCCGACACAACAATCGGAGTTGTTCGACTTCTCTTGATTTAGAGACTGGTGCTCACACCTCATCAACCTGACTACGAAGCCGACGACCCATACCAGACAATGACACTGAAGAAGTAGGTGAGCCCGATGAATGCCAGTTTTGAGCAGACTGCCATTGAGGCTGGTTTTAACCTCCGTATTGACTGTTGGAATATAGAAGGGTTCATCTCTAAATTGAATGTACCAGAGTTTATGGAGTACATTTTACTCTTTGACGTTCTTTGTCTAGTGGAAACGTTTACACCAGACACTTTTTACTTCAACGTATATTTTAATGAGCATTGGGTTTTCCATGTCGAGGCTATGAAACTGTCCCATCACGGGAGACGATCTGGAGGAGTAGTTGTAGCAATAAGAAAAAACATTGGCCACACAGTTATACAAATCCAAAGCAAAGTAGAAAATATGATAATAGTAAGATTTTCAAACTATAATATGAAAGATCTAATAATGATTTGCGTCTATATACCACCGTTAGATTCTCCATACTATACTGGAAAAAAGTCAAAATGCAATATATTGTTGATCGAAGACAAACTCCTTCGTCTACAAGAATTACATCATGAAGCCGAGATGCTAATTTTTGGTGACCTCAATGCCAGAACTGGAACATGAAATATAAACGAAATAGATGATGATGAAAGCATGAATATGCACAGTAACCTCAGTATTATTAAAAAAACTAAATTCCGTCACTCCCAAGATCTGAAAACAAACAAATTCGGTGAGATCCTTATCAATCTATGCAAAATCTTTAACTTGTACATTTTAAATGGAAGTGTCATGAGCGACGAAGAAGGTAAATTTACTTACTTGTCGCAACATGGAGAAAGCGTAATAGACTACTGTCTGGTGTGCTTGGACGGCTTTCAAAGTGATGTTTCTTTCAAAGTAGGCAGCCAAATTCATTCTGACCATATGCCGATTGAGATAACTTTAGGTAAAGTGATACATAAACATACACATGTCCGCCAACAGAAAACTCTTACCAAAATGGTCTGGGAAGAGGACAAAATCCAAGAAGTTGTAGACAACCTGAATACCCCAGAATTTCGTCTAAGCATAGAAAAAGCATGTAAAATGATAGATACTGACATGGAATTAGCCGTGCAAATAGCTACCCAAGAAATGCTAGCTAAAGCAGAATGCATGCGTCGTACCGTAAAATCGAATTCTTATAAATTCCGCAGAAGTGCCAAATGGTATGACCTCGACTGCAAACAAGCCAGAAGAAAAGCCAAAGGAGCGCTCTTCCTATACAGACAAGGATATGTATATCCAGCTCAGAAATACTTACAAAAGACTCACACGAGAAAATAAAAAGAATTCCAAATGACAACAAGCCAGAATCTGATCAAAGATCAAAAGAACTATCATGCCTTCTGGTCTAAGATCCGCCAGCTTACTTTAAAAAAAGTATCTATTGCAAACCAAGGTATTGAAGACCATTGAAGAACTTGATGCTTGAACAATGGAAGAAGTTAAACTTGCAATTAAAGATTTGGGCAGCAAGAGGGATCCTGGGCTAGACGAAATATCAGGAGATTACCTTAAAGTAGCTTGCAATCAGATACTGCCCTTTCTCCATAAATTATTCTATACAATGTATGAGAAACAGTGCTTTCCCAAAAGCTGAAGCCAATCAGTAGGCCTAATACATGTAATTCCAATCTATAAAGCAGGGGACAAACAAGACCCCCAGAATTACAGAGGTATATCCCTACTTAGCACAATGAGTAAACTTTTCTCTTCCATTTTAACTAGACGCCTCCAAAATTGGAGTGAAGAAAACAATAAGTTTAACACAGAACAAGCAGGATTTCGAACAGACCATTCCACAATTGATCACATATTCACACTTTATTCAATCGCAGTGAAGCATGTTTATGGCAGTGGCAGAGGAAAGCTCTATGCTGCTTTCATGGACTACAGAAAAGCTTTCGATTCTGTAGATCACGCATGCCTTTGGCAAATTCTTAAGAAAATAGGAGTATCAACTAAATATATTAATATGATCAAAGCAATGTATTCCAATATGCAAGCGTGTGTTAGATGGGACCTCGCATTGTCGGAATCTTTTGAATGCCCGGTTGGCGTAAAGCAAGGCGCAACTGAGAGTGCGATAATATTTTCCCTATATGTCTCACATGTGGCTGACTACGTCCGCAAACACGAAAAGCATGGGATACAGATGCTACCTGGCATAGCGGAAATATATTCCCTCTTATTTGCTGATGACATAGTACTCCTATCCACCACTCCAATAGGATTACAGTGTCAGATCAATAACTTACATGTGGTATCAAAAAACTTGGTCTAACTGTCAATACTGACAAGACCAAGATAATGGTTTTTCGACGTGGGGGACACTTGGCACGAGGTGAGAGGTGGAGTCTAGGCAGTACAACTCTTGAAGTTGTTAATTCATATAAGTACTTAGGGTTCGTCTTTACTACAAAATTGTCCATTGAAACAGCTCTTGACAACCAAGCAGTTAAAGGCAAGAAAAAACTATTCAGTTGCTGAAAACCATGTGGCGCATCCATAGTCTCAATACATGTGTGTACTTTAAATTATTTGATGCCCAGATATTACCTTCTCTTCTCTATGGTGCAGAACTATGGGGTCTTACAGGCCGAGACAATATAGAAAAGATACGTATGTTTGCCTGTAAGCGATTCCTGAACATAGATGCAAGATCTCCCAACACTATTGTATATGGAGAGACAGGTAGATATCATTTATTTGTACATTCTGCCATTAGAGCCATAAAATATTGGTTGAGGCTGTGCAAGAAGACAGGCTCCCAAAGCAAGCGTATCTTATGCTGACCTCTGCAATATGCAAAAATAACTGGTCTAATACTGTAGAGGAGCTTCTGTCAAAAATGGGTTTTGCATATGTCTGGAAAAGCGGCGGTTCTGCAAATGAGAGAATCTTTCTGAGAACTCTTCATCAAAGACTTCGAGACTGCTTCTACCAGGACTGATCCTTTAGGGTAAATTTGAATGCGAACATCATGTGAATGATATTAACAGCTAGAAATTTAGAGGTGTCTCTCTCTCTCTCTCTCTCTCTCTCTCTCTCTCTCTCTCTCTCTCTCTCTCCCTCCCTTCCTCCTCCCTCCCTCCCTACCTCCCTCTCTCTCTCTCTCTCTCTCTCTCTCTCTCTCTCTCTCATATACATCCATACGAAATACGAAAAACGAAAAATGAGGGATATCGCAATGCCTGTATTTTATGCTTTTAAATGTCGAAAGCAGAGAAAATGTTGCAAAAATAGAGGTTCATGTGTTTGCATAATTAATATTGCAGTCTTGCGCTTATGAAAGCATACAAAGCTGCAATTATCCATGAAAACGTTTTTACTGTACACAGAATGTATATGTGTTGTCATCGAGATTTGACACACAGGGTATCAATCCAGTGATGAGTAGTGAATATTGCTCATTCTTTTTAGGGTCTCCATTGTCGTTGTAATGTATTTCGTGTATAGTTATTCATTGCTATACTGTTTTAAAGCTTGTAAATAGAGTATAATATCAAATAGGTCGTCGGCCGAATAAAGATCAATCAATCAATCAATCAATCAATCTACCATATACATCCATACGCGTTGACACACAAGCACCCACACACGCACGCGCGCGCGCGCACGCACACACACACACACACACACACACACACACACACACACACACACACACACGACAATCGGCTGCAATTACTACTTTTTGCGTCATCAAATAATGTAAGGAAACGGACAAGACCTTTCACAGTCAATGCACCCTGACGCTTTAACTCACACTGGTCAACCTTGCATCAGCTTCAGAATAGGATCAAAACTTCAGTCTTCGTATGCAACTAGAACGGGTCACATTAATTGTCTGCTCCATAGGATCCTTTCAGTTTGCTATGCTGACGTCGTCGGCTAAGAATAACACACTGACGCATATTGTTAGCTCCTGATATCAAGCATAGAATTACACACATATTTGGTGAGAATGGAGTAGGCAGCCGGGGAGGGGTGGAGGTGGAGAGAGAAAGACGAACGTAGTGGACAAGCCTCCAAAAGCTTCCTATCAATTGTACATCCCTCTGTCCAATCCGTTTTCTGTGTTCAAAAGCGCAAAACTATGAATGAGTGTTCGACCAAATGGTGATAAATCCTAAATTTCCCTCAAGCTCTCACACGCACTTTTGGTAAACGTGATTCTGAGCAAAATCATTCGATGAGAAAAAAATTTATTTAGAGTATTCAAACCGTTGCGTCTACCAATGACACACAGTACTTTTAAATTTTGAGAGAGAAAAAATTACTTCCCCCTTTTTTTTGGAGGGGGGGGGGGGGGGAATAGATGGAGTTAGGGGTGGGTTAGGAGAGGTGGGTGGCTGTAAATCAGGTTTGGAGAATTGCGGGTGAGTCAACGACTCCTACCTACGACACAAGCATAGAAGTAACACAACGCTTTGCTACGTAAACGTCAATGAGGTCTGTTATAGTAACTCGCTCTGACAACCGTTCATTAACCTGGAAATGTGCTGCTGGCAGTCACCACATGAAAGATCAGCATGCACATAAACCAAGCTAAGGGATTATGATGTGTAAACATGTTTTCTGGTCATATCAATATCGTTGCCACCACTACCCATCCCCTTCCCCAGTAAGTACATGCGTTTAACACTTGCGTCTGAAGAAGACTTTTTAGACGAATGTGTATGCCTCTTATTCGTTTTGTAACCCATTGTCTCCATGTCAACTTGTCTTCGCTTTAATAAGACCAAGAACACTGCCTCACTTTGGTTGTTTCAGAAAGTGCTGTGGTCGATCGGAGTTAATCTTGTTTTGAACTGTGAAATTTAACTCTCTTTTTGTCCTGAAGGAAATCGTTTAACGAATGCCAGTGATAATAGGCAATCATAGAGCGTCCTTCAGGAACTTTGCTTATGCATAATTTTCTATCTAATTGAGGCATTCTTGCATTCTACGTCACACCTTGTGCTGTCACGTGACATCCGGTTTCTGCGATATGGTAATTCACAAGTTTTGCCCAAACGTAGTTCTTGAAAACAGACGATTTGCCAAACTCCTGTTTGGTTAGTATTTTTGCATTTTTCCGTTGTCCTAACGTTACTGTAATCACAAGAAAATGATACCATGTCGTTTCAACTGCTGATTTGTAAAATGAAAGGGCTTGACTGACAAACAGTAAACATTTCAGGCGTAGTTTAAGCGACCAACTGCTTGGCCTTCAAAAGACTAGCATCCAAAAATGGCGACCCAAAAGATGTCACGCTTCACGTTTTAAATTGCTCGATTTTCCTTACTAGTTAATCAAAACATCAAGTTATGCGATGCTTGCCTTATTTCATGAGTAAATGGAAAGTCTGATGCTAAATGTATGGTTATTTAATCGTCAGACGGCTATTTTGTGAAATGTGACCCAATTTCGATTCCCTACATCGTGATCGTGATGCGTGATGCGCGCGCACCCTCATTTAGATAAAAATTATGCATAAGCGAAATTCCTGAAGGACGCTCTATGATTGCCTAATGAAAATGCACGGAATCATGCTCTAGCAGATGGCTGATCAGATATTGTCATCAAACAATGGCAGAAGGTAAAGTGAATTTTGTTTACGGAATAGTTTTCCTTTCTTTATGTGTGTGTGTGTGTGTGTGTGTGTGTGTGTGTGTGTGTGCGCGTGCGTGTTTGTGTGTATGAGCGCTCATGTGTGTGTGTGTGTGTGCGCGCGCATGTGTGTACACGTGTGTATATGTGTGTTTATCCGTCTGTGTGTGTGCGCGCGATTGTGTGTGTACGTGTGTATATGTGTGTTTATCCGTCTGTGTGTGTGTGTGTGTGTGTGTGTGTGTGTGTGTGTGTGTGTTTCTGTGTGTGTGTTTGTGTGTTTATGCGTGTTTGAGTGTGTGTTTGCGCGTGTATATGCGCGCGCGTGTGCGTATGTGTGAATAACGACTGACACTGTTCCATTTGTGTCAGATAAAGGAGTTTAGTGATTAGAGACCGAAACAAAACTCACAGTCACTTAAACATCAAGATTTGCAACCACATATCAATGTTCTGCAAGGTGTTTACAGAACTGGCAGTGGTCTACAGAGACATGAATGTCGGTGTATCCTGTTTAGCGCTGAATGAGTTTTGTTGTTAATAAACGTAGAAAATGAATGCTAGTTTGAATCAGTAGCAAACAGTCGCACACACGAGTATAAGCAACGCGGCTGAGGCATTACATTAGGCAAGATTCTTTTCAAGCCTTCAATGTCATGTTAAGCTGCATGCAAAATGCATGATTTCAATATAACTGTCCTGTCTCTGTCTCTCAGAAGTGATAACATCGCTTGAGCGACAATTCAAGTAAAAGATGAAGAAGCGCGCTTTTTCATCGCATTTCTTGGAGAATCCATAAAAACATAGTTGTCAAAATTTCTTGAAAATGCCTTGAATCCGATGAGAAAAATCGAGGCACCATAATTCAAACCTTTCATTGCTTATCTTATTAAGAGGGCTGTAATATATGTGACTCCTAAATTAATATAATATTATTGTTACGTATGATTCTATGCCTATTTAAGGAAAAATCAAAGTATTAGCGAACTTACATAGAATATCCTACGCGTCATGTTAATAAACAGCCATTTATTCTCGTAAAACCCACGCAAACGATGTGGTACGGCAAGTGTTTCCATAAATAAGATCAGTTAGTGCTTAATTATATATATACCCAGTACATGTTATCGCGTAAACTACAAGTTTAGGTCTTAAAACTCACTGTCATTGGGCAGTGGTCTCCTATGTTCCCTGGTTCACAACAGTGATTCAGCAACACATTTCATGACACCCATTGTCCCCAATGCAAAGCTGTGAGTGTGGCATTGTTCAGCAGCGAATAGATCCTCCCAAGGGCGGTTCCGCAAGCATTAGTTCTACGAAAGTCCGTGGATAGTCTTTAGCACTTTGGCCTCCAATCAATAACATGTCGCCCGGAGGGCTTTGTTCAGGGGCTTATTGCATAGCCCACCTAGTTGGCAAACAATAGCCCGCTGTCAACATGTGTCATCGTAAAGAATGCAAATGTAAAGGCAGTCAAATGTTCGACACATGTTGACACTTGACACCGACCTTTTCCTCGCAAGACCTTGCAAGATTTCTAGCGTCAACAACGCTCCCCAAAACTCGCATTTGCTCATCGCCTAGGTTACTACGTAACTGCAACTTCATCATGATTTTTACGCTGATACACGCACTCCCCATCTGCTCTACTGGGATCTCCGTAAAGTCACCTTCTAATTGGTCGATGCTTACGGCGACTGCCGAAATCTCGACTTCACGTAAGTGGTTTTGGGATTTTCGACGTGTTCTAATTGAGCGATGATTACGGCGCCTTCGCCGATGTTTCGACTTACCATAAGCGATTCTGGGACCTACGCATGCTTGAGGCAAGTGTGGGAATGTTAATATTGACATTAGTGATCGTGTAACTCCGATGTCTGATGTGCTCTTCGCCGTTGTGGCTGATGCTGCGTTCTGCTTGGCTGGTCACAGCACGTGGGTCAAAGAGAGATTTTTCTCGCCTAGAACCGTTGTTCGCCACTAATTTCTTCGGTTTGCAAGCAAAACACTCTTTATATTTACACACACACACACACAGACAGAGAGAGAGAGAGAGAGAGAGAGAGAGAGAGAGAGAGAGAGAGAGAGAGAGAGAGAGAGAGAAAGAGAGAGACCGTAAAAAAAAACACACACGCACAGAGAGAGAGAGAGAGAGAGAGAGAGAGAGAGAGAGAGAAACCGTAAACACACACACACACACACACACCAGCAATCATCATCACCACCACCATCATCATCATCATCATCATCATCATCATCATCATCATCATCATCATCATCTTTTTTTTTCTTGGTGTCCGGGATTGTTTTTTTTTAAATTCATTCTATAATGTATGTTGTCTGTGGATGTGATTATGATGACGAAATGCATCAAACATGTTCACACCCTTTTTGTTTCCGCATCCTCTGTAAATATATGACACCTACCATTCCAGCAAGTTGCCGAGAAGGATGCCGTAGTCACGGACATTTTGGGAGCTGTCCCTGTGGCTCTTCAGTGTGCAGTGCGCTGTGTTATGGCAAAGTTTTCAAGGCAAACACTGATCCCAAATCCGATACAGGCTTTCTCTCAAACACTGCCACTGTTGTGGAAGAACAACATAGAATCAGCCTCAAAAGCCTTCAACATTGCTTACACTTCCCTTCTGATTAGCTGGAAGTTTCGTCGCTGCACTCAAGTATGTCTATTGCTGAGCTCGTCACGACAGCGGCCTCTCCATCCTCGTTGGGGGGAGGGCATGGGAGGATTCAGGCAGGGTAGGGGGGAACAGGGCGAAGAAGGTGTGTGTATAAATGTTAGTGCTTGTTTACTGTGAGGACCTCCGTTGTCCCGTTCTCAAGAGCCGTAGTTAGGTTGAAGTGAGCCCCAAGTACAAAATGGAGAGCTAAGATTCCCTGCCGAAGGGAAGACCTGGACGAGATATGCATGTAACAATACCCTGAGCTATGTGCTCTCTGCAGCTCTGATGAGGGAGCAGTATGTCCTTCACCTTACTCCTTCCCCCCTCCAGTCTACTTATCACCTTTCATACCTTTTTGTGTTTACGGATGAATTGTTCTTCAGTCCATGTATTACTCTAATTGCAAAATATCGACATTGCATGGACACTAATCGTCACTTCGATGAGAAGATATAGGTGTGGTTTTGTATGGATCCATACGGCATTTAGTTGTCATTGCTTGTGGGTACATCGCCGAAATCAAAATAAAAGAAAAATAAGATTCCTTTTATTTAAGCGAATGATTACAACATAAATGTTTTGCATGCACACATGGGTACTATTGATGATAGACGTAACATATTTTTGTCGATGTAAATAAGAGTTATACCATTATGGAGAGATAATTTACACGATGCACACCTTATGTGCATGTAATTTCTTTAGTTTATGAAAAGAACGTTTGGTCAAGATATTTGGAATTCTGCGCAGATGATCAAAGCACAAGATTTGTTCATTTTCTCAGGCGTTAATATTTGAAAACTGTGTGATATGTACTCAAATTTCTGTTCGCATTCGCCTTGTTTAAAACTCTCTCTCTCTCCTCTCTCTCTCTATCGCTCTCTCTCTCTCTCTCTCTCTCTCTCTCTCTCTCTCTCTCTCTCTCTCTCTCTCTCTCCATGTATCTACCTACCTATCTACCTACCTACCCATCTACCATCTTACCTACGTACCTGCATAACCTACCTATTCACCTATCTACCTACCTACCCACCCACATACCTACATACCTACTTACCTACCTACATACATACCTCCCTCCCTCCCTCCCTCCCTCCCTCCCTCCCTCCCTCCCTCCCTCCCTCCCTCCCGACCGGCTGGTTGGCCTGTCTTTCTGTCTGTCTGTCCGTCCGGTCTTCCGTCCGTCCGTCCGCCCATCCGTCCGTCCGTCATTCCATCCAATCTATCTATCAATGTGTCTGTCTGTCTGTCTGTCTGCCTGCCTGCCTGCCTGCCTGCCTGCCTGCTGCCTGCCTGCTTGCCTGCGTGCCTATCTGTCTGTCCGCCTGCCTATCTGTCTGTCTGTCTGCCTGCCTGCCTGCCTGCCTGCCTGCCTGCCTGCCTGCCTGCCTGCGTGCGTGCGTGCGTGCGTGCGTGCGTGCGTGCGTGCGTGCCCCCCCCCCCCCTTCCACCTTCTTACATTAGCTGGAACCCCTGGCTGCTAGGCTTTCGGGGCCAGTTCCAGTCGCTCAACCAGGGGCGGCCCCAAGCAGCCCATGTACATGTATAGATAGTTGCACGGCGCTAGCCATTTGATTCGCGTGGTGTGTAGTTTTGCAGCACAGTCCAAGTTTGCCCTCGGCACACGCGAGGAGGGTGGGAGGGGGGGGGGGAGGGGCTGTTGGGGACACACTGACGAGACAGTTATGTTTACAGGTGACGCGATGTTACCTGTGATGTTCACTATTTTGCCGCTATCTCCTTCCCTTTGATACTTCTGCGCACACCTCCGTCCATTGATCTTCGGCATTGGATAATTAATGGCCAGTCAGAATTTGTCTTTGTATGTTCCTGAGGAAAATTTCCTTTTTGAGAGTACATGTATATCTTGATGATGCGGGTATGGTTAAGGCGATGTTACATTTTCATTTAAATACATAATGTGACACTGACGTTCGTGCTAGTAAACGCTCTGCTTCTACAGGCAAGCCGCATCTTTTACATAGCTATTCCTGTATTTTGACATCCCGTTCTCAAAACGTAACCAAACAAACAAATACGCGAGCGCGCGCGCATCTTGAGGATAGAGGCAAAGAGTACTTATGAATGGCTATGTAGCGTTGATTATATTCTTTGAATAGAATGATCAGGCCCAACACATGCGAACTGCAAGCTCTCAAACTTGAGAGTAGTGATGATTATGAAATCCGAGTGCTCACGCATGTGTAGATACGTGTACATAAATAAACCAGCGTTGTCAAACGTGGTGAAGCTCGGAGTCTGGCTTCTATCGAATTTCATCACCTGAAACGAGTTGTCAAGAGTTCATCATGTCTTGAAGCACCAGAAAATCATAATCCACTACTATTATGTATTCACAGCAGGACCTGCACACAACAGAGACGGCGGAAAGTTTTTGTACTTTGAATACAAAGAAAGAGGAAGATAAGAATTATATAAATAATAACCCCCACTCCAGTGAACACTATCAGTGGGCGCCGCCGCAATTACATCCTTTGAAGTGTCGCATGCAGTATCGATTATATTCGCATGCCCTCTACTCTGGGCGAAGATCACATGGATTCGTTTTCTTTGCGTATGACGCCAAGTCGGAATTCTGTTGAGCTCTTTGGGAACCGACACATTATGCAAATGTGAGCGCTGAACGTGGGCTGGAGGTTTTTGAAAGTGAGTGACTGCTGATAAAGAAAAAGATTTCCAAGGCGCTTGCTGTTGTGACACTTCATTGTCATTAGACTTTTGCAGAGCCGTATCCTCGAGATAATCCTTCCGCTTGTGAAAACTTGACTGAAAAATCAATGTTGGAGGGTTATGATGAAAGGGTTCTTTGGCTATTGAATTACAGCATCCAAAGTTGCAAGATGTGAAGTATTTGCCGGAGAAGATGGAAAAGTGCAGATGTGTGGAAATGAGGAAAGTGCAGCTCCCTACTTCTTGATTGCCGAACGCTCTTGCACATAGTCAAGTATGATTACCTGATCCATCCGTAGCCGATTCCTCTGAGCTGGCCATAAATGTGAATGTTTCAAAAATGGAAAAATTCTTGTGGATTTCCCCGCCGAAAAGATGAGGAAAGGGTAGAGCATGACTGAACGACTTGTAACCCTTTGCAGAATGTTAAAGGCGTTGTTTGCTTCATGTCTGATCACCAGATTATCGTTCTTTTCATGCCTTTATCGTCGCATCTCCACGGTGCTCACATAACCGGGCAGCAGATGAACGAGTCAAAGCTGACAGGCAGCAGCTTTTCCTTTCCGGCCCGACAGTATTCCTTGAGCGTCTTGGTGCTCAAAAATGCATCACTAGGATACGCAAAGCATGAAACATCGCCCTTGCTGACCCAACGCTCGCCTCCCAATTCAAAGACTGGCGTACCTCTTTATGTTCATCAGAATGTGTCAGACAGTAACAATTCCATCGACACTCACGAATCTACAATGTCTGCAGTTAATTTCATTGTTTCAATTGTACGAAACTAAGCATTTGTAATGTTTGAATGTTTGGGAGCGGACATGCTTAATTGTATTACGTCGTTTTCTTCATTTCTATTACAGCCAACTGACGGTAGTAATAGGTACATGTCGTAAATAAGGATGAAGAGAGCTCAGAAACATCCGGGAACAATAAAGACATCAACAAGCTTTGACTGTCTTTCACATGAACAAAAGGTCCATATATCCAACATAAAATTTAGTCAAAATCCTTCAAATGCTTGGACGGTCGGTAGACTGTTTTTTAAATACCTTTCTCCGTCATGCTGTTGCTATGTTTTCTGTGTTTCAATGATAGAAACTAGGAACTATACATAGGAGGTACTCGAAAACTTGGGACCTATTCGAGGTAACAACGTTCAGCACTTAACCGTTGCCATGTGATGATTAAATTCTCCTATCAAGTCATTTACACACATCATCTCTGCAAAAGACGTTCTCAGGAGTCAGCTTCAACCGAGACGTCTAGCTCAGATGTTATGGAAATCCCACACAAAAAAATGCCGCCAGGAACAGAGCACTGGAAATTCGAGCCACGCCGCTCCAGAAAATTTCTTTCACCTCAGCCCAGAATGTTGGAAGAAGCCAGCTTGCCCCGACACACTGATGGAGACGGATGTTTGCTCTTGGGGCGGGAAGACACTGATGGTCATCGAGCCTTCTTCGGTGGCTGGAGGCACGGCCAATTAGGTTGGCCAGCTTCCGGGACAGAGATGGATGTGCTCGCTGAGATCGCTGCCCACCCTCCCCGTCCTGGACCGATGGTGTGAGGTGCCCTTTTTACGGGTGGGTCATCAGTGGGCTGGCAGCCTTCAATTTCATGGCTCGTTGTGCAACACATTTCTCTTCCCTGCGTGAACGGCCTGCGAGCTGACGTGCTCCTTTTGAGCTCCTGCCTCTCTGCAGCCAGAGAGGCTCACGAGCCATGCTTGCGAGCTAGACGCTGAGTTCAGCTGTATCTTCACACTACTGGCAATTCCGAGCATAATCACTGTAGCGTTGTAGAGCCGAGCCAGAATCGCTTCCATCGCTGTCGACCCAACCTTTCAAGCTGTAACTTCCCACTTAAAGAAAGTCTACTCTGCTTCCGTTTGAGAGATTCTACAATTCAGTGGCTGTTTACCTTCGGAAACTTCTGTAGGCAAAATAGTCCGGATTTTTTTTATCTGCCCAAAGGCAACGAGAATTCAGCGTGTCGTGTGATAAAGTGTCATTGACAGACCTCTTGGTTAAATGAACATCTGTAGATTGAATGGAACGATTTTTGAAACGTGCGACGTGAATTGTTGCTAATATACAGGGGGCATCAGTAGACGAACTATTCCCAATGCTAATTTACTTCCTTTCGAACATCAATTTACTTACCACACAGCTACTCAAATGTTTAAAGTATTTAACTCTGAAGCTCCTGTATATCTCACGAGGACGATTGAAATAACCCATAATACAGCCTTTAGATCAAATGCTCAATGCGGCCTACATCTTCCGCGTGTCTATAGAGAACTCTGCAAACAACCATTTTCTTACAAAGCTGCCATGATCTGGAATTCCTTAAGACAAGCAGTAAAACTGTTTATTTTGTTAAATAGTTTAAAGCCAATGTTAAATATCATCTCATGGGATTTTGGCCTTCCGTTTACATGTAAATAATGACGGGAGAGATGGAGGGAGGGAGGGAGGGAGGGAGGGAGGGAGGGAGGGAGAGAGAGAGAGAGAGAGAGAAAGAGAGAGAGAGAGAGCGAGAGAGAGAGAGAGAGGGAGAGAGAGAAAGAGAGAGATAGGGGAGAGAGAGAGAGAAAGAGAGAGAGAGAGAAGAGAGAGAGATAGGAGAGAGAGAAGAGAGAGAGATAGGAGAGAGATAGAGAAAGAGAAAGAGAGAGAAGAGAGAGAGAAGAGAAAGAGAGAAGACAGAGAGAGAGAGAGAGAGAGAGAGGAGATAGAGTGAGGAGAGAGAGAGTGAGGAGAGAGGAGAGAGAGAGAGAGGAGAAAGAGGAGAGAGAAGAGAGAGAAGAGAGAGAGAGAGAGAGAGAGAGAGAGAGAGAGAGAGAGAGAGAGAGAGAGAAGAGAGAAGTTTTTAAATAGCGGACCACCGGAGAATGAACAAAAAGTGCGACTGTATCCTTTTCAAATAAAGTAAAGTAAATGAAATGAAATATCTTTTAGTATTGTATTGTTGTCCGTTGTTTGGTATGGCTAAAGTACGAAAAACAGGTTTCAAGAAGATGTCAAGATATCAGCGCACCAATTTACGTACACAAATTTTTTATAATCTACGCCGTTGTAAACTGTTATTATTATTAATGGTATATATGAAATGGTGGTCATTCTGAATGTGCATGAATAAATAAACACTATTGTGGCTGAAATAGCTCATTTTGTCACATTAAGTGCTGTATCTCTGTTTTCTCATGCATGGCCACATGCGTCGCTTGTGACGCAGCTCTAGTGTAGTTTTTATAACTGACAGAGTGGAACGTTCAAATCACTATGCCCTTTTTACAGATCATCGAAAAAATTCTAGTTACCAATAAATTTTAAGATAACTGGCCGCAAAAGCATCTTTTGTAGCGACCCTGCAGGAAAAGACAAGTCTGGGAACCTGTGTTAGAGCTGCCGAGGAGGAGAGATCGATGTGGTGACTGAGGCTTGTGTGACACGTGAGAAGGGCTTGGTGGTTGAATGGGAAGGAGGCGGGAAGGTGTAGAGGTGGGTTGCTGAGTGGGTGCATATGAGGGTAACGGCGCTGGTGGGAGAAAGACGTGTTGTGGTGCTGTGAGAAGGAGGCACCCAGGAACAGCGGGACGGGACATGGAAAGCCGGAGGAGCAGTAACGGCACCCAGGAGAGAGCACCGTTCCGACGCATTAGGGCGAACGGGAAAGACAGTCCATCGGACACCAGTGCCTCCAATGCAATAAGCGCCCCTCTCGGGACGAGTGCGGACTACACTCAATTAGTTCCGTGCCTTGATTTCTGTTGTTGCCCTGTCAGCACTCTTCATCGCCCTGGCTCTCACCTGTGCGCAGCAATTCAGTTTAGCAATGCCAGAGACTTGGTCAACTTGCAACCATGTCGCTGTAGGCCCAAAGATGTATCCAAGCACATACATCAGAACTCCACTCATGTTAACACTTGACGTGCGCACGGGAAAGAGTAGCATTCGAAATCAAGCCACAACTGAAGCAGTGCAAAAAAGTTTGTTGTGCTAGGTGAGCAAATTGTGTAATGGAGTAGAGCGTATGAAATGCATACTATGTTGCACAGCGAGAACGTATAATTATTAAACTTGTAATGCGCTCAAATGTGTAATCGGAATATTGTAGATAAGTTGGAAATGAACTGAAGTTCCTGTAAATGATTTTTGCTTTTGCTTTGGCACGTTGTAGACGTTGAACCAAAGATATTGCAGTCCTACAGAGGGGTAGGTGCATCGTAGATGTTCACAAAGTATCATTCACGCACAGACAGAATTACACGCACGCACATCCCTCTCTACCCACACACAACTCCGGATATTTAACAGCAACGTCAAGTCTGTCCTCCTCTATGGCTCTGAGACCTGGAGAGTCACCAACACTCTGACCAACAAGCTCCAAGTCTTCATAAACAGATGCCTCCGTAACATCCTTAATTAAGATCAGGTGGACAGACAAAGTCAAGAACACCGACTTGTGAAAGCAGGCAAACCAGGATCCCATCGGACAGCAGATCGCAAGGCGGAAGTGGAGGTGGATCGGACACACCTTGCGGAAACCTCCACACGACATCACACGGCAGGCCTTGCAGTGGAATCCCCAGGGCAAGAGACGAGTTGGTCGCCCCAAGACCACCTGGAGGCGATCCTGCGAGGAGGAGATGAGGAACTGTAACCTGTCATGGGGAGAGCTGAAGAAAGTTGCCCAGAACCGAGTACGCTGGAGGACTGTTGCCGAGGCCCTATGCTCCACAAGGAACTCAAGGGAATAAGTCAAGTAAGTCAACAGACAGTTACGACATTGGGTTGCAGCCAGTATACAGGGTGATACAAAAAAGTATCATCATCAAAATTCAAATAACTTTCGACATGTTACTCAGATCTACACAAAACTTTTGTGACATTAGTTCAAGTCTATGTAGCAAACATCCCTAACGTTTCACATCTGTACTTCAAAAACTCTCTGTGTCACTGGCGATCCAAAATGTGCTCCAAGTGTGCCCCCTGGTGCTGCAAACACACTTGGATCCGTCGTGCAAAGTTCGCGATGACCCTCTCGCACTCCTCCCTTGGGATCGCTCTTATGGCTGCTGTGATTGCTGCCTTTAGGTCTGGAATGGTCTGGGGGTTGTTTACATACACCCTGTCCTTTAGGTATCTCCACAGATAAAAATCTAGGGGGTTCAAGTCCGGTGAATGCAGCGACCACTCTGGGTCACATCTGCGGCTGATCAGTCGGTCAGGGAAACGCTGCCGTAGCCATCCCAATGAGACGTTTGAGGTGTGGGGGGTGGCACCATCCTGCTGGAACCACTGGAGGGCCCTGACAACTCCTCTCCGTCGACCAAGTGCTGTCCAGAACTTGCCAAGCACCTGGACATACCGCTCGGTGTTGATTGTCACTGACTGCTGGTTGTCGTCCTCGAACCAGAGTGGCCCAATGATGCCATGCTTGGATATGGCAACCCAAGCTGTGCACTTCACGGAGTGTAATGGCCTTTGCAGACAAAAATCAGGGGGGTTGCTACCCCAGAAAATGTTATTCTTACTGTTAACGTGAGCTGACAACATAAAATGTGCCTCGTCAGAAAACCAGACATTGTCAAGGAAGTCCGGCACATCGTCGATCTTGTCGCAAAACCACCGACACATGATCACTCGCTTCCTCATGTCTTCAAGTATAAGCTTTTGTTTAATCTGTATTCTGTAAGGATACAAGTGGAGTTCTGAGATCAAAATTCTCCTCACGGTCTCCCGGTTGATTCCAAGATCTTGACTTCGACGACGCACAGACTTGCTTGGGCTGCGGGCAACAGAGTCTCTGACTGCAGCAACGTTGGGTGGTGTCCTTGATGATTTTGGTCGTCCAGAGTGTGATTGTCTGTTAGTGTCTTTACCATTTAAGTTTAGCACAGTCCCATGGGTTCTGAACTTGTTGACCCAACTGTAGATCGTCCTGTGGAGAGGAAATTTCCGACATCAGAACCGTTGTCTGAATTGCAGCTGAACTGCATGAATAGACTTCAGCCGAAAATATGCCTCGACTGTAAATGTCTCTTGCTCAGTGGTCCAAGGCTTCTTCTGGATGAATCTGAAAACTTAAAATAATTGATTGAATATTTCAAAAGTTATTCAAGTTTAGGTGATGATACTTTTTTGTGTCACCCTGTGATATTTGAATAAATCCAGATTCCTCTCGTCCCAGGGATAAAACCACGGCACTGCGCCTCGCACATCGTCCAACCCTATGGCTTGCGACGAAAAAGGTGTGAATTTGTCTCAGACTACAGACCTTTAATGATGATCATATACAGATACGATACAACATGTCAGGGTTGAATAATCTTCATCCAGCGTGAAAGTTGTTAGACAAGGCGCTTGACGTTGCAATGGCGGCGGTAAAAGTGGTGCTGTTGGTCGTGGTTGGAGTGATTATAGTAAGAGCAGCGGCAGCAGCAGCGGCAGTAGTAGTGATGGTAGTAGTAGTAGAAGTAGTGCTGGTGGTGCTAGTGCTAATGCTGGTGGTGGCGATGCTGGTGGTAGTGGTGGTGGCGGTGGTGGTAGTAGTAGTAATAGCGGCAGTAGTAGTAGTACTGGTAGTGGTGGTAGTGGTGCTGGTGCTGGTGGTGGTGGTTGTGGTGACAGTGATGGTGGTTGTAGTAGTAGTAGTAGTAGTGGCAGTAGTAGTAGTACTGGTAGTGGTGGTCCTGGTGGTGGCGGTGGTAGCAGCGGCGGTAGCAGTATTAGTAGCAGCAGCAGCAGCAGAAGTAGTAGTAGTACGAGTAGTAGTAGTAGTAGTAGTAGTAGTAGTAGTAGTAGTAGTAGTAATAGTAGTAGTGGTAGTAGTAGTAGTAGTAGTAGTAGCAATGGAGTAGGAGTAGTAGTGTGAGTAGTAGTAGTAGTAGTAGTAGTAGTAGTAGTAGTAGTAGTAGTAGTAGTAGTAGTAGTAGTAGTAGCAATGGAATAGGAGTAGTCTTGAGGAGTTTCGGGATTGGGGTGGAGTTAATTGGGGAAAAGGAGATTATTCTGATAATCATATAGTCTAACTCTAATATCGAATTAATATTACTTCCCCAAAAAATTGTATAGTTAGATTTCCACCTGGGAAATCGTACCTCAGATGACCACAGACCGATCCTGTCTTGTGTCAAGAGATGCGCAGCTAAGTCAGGGACATCCTTGGGAGTCCCAGCTAGAGTCAGGTTGCCTCAAGATTGAGCACCGTCATCAGAGGTACCATTTTCGCGAAGGCAATGACACAAACATACATCCAGTTTTCGTTCCTGTAGGATCTGACGGTTACCCAACAAATGTAATACAGGAAATGGATGACCTTCAATGTACGCCAGGCAAACGGTGCATCGTTGTCGATCAAGAAACGTTCGCTCTCTTTCGTGCGCCTAATGCGGAATGGATTGCAGTAGCTGCAGGGAAACGCTCCTCACGCTCCACTAATGAGAAAGGACGCTTTCCATTGGGCACCCGCCCAGTCGCGCCACTCCTCATTTGTTATTTATGGCAATTCCAGAACTTGTTATCTATTCTTAGTCCAACGTGTTTTCCCCACTAGGTTTTTTTTCCTTTCCCTCTCTTTCACCTTTCACGTCTTTGTGAGAGGCAGCAGATAAGGAACACTCGCTAACGGTTGCTATTGCTACCTATGGCGTTTGGGAACGATCGGCCAGAGTTAAGGTAACTCATGCGGTGCCCAGAATAGGGGTAGGTAATGAAACAATTCCCCGTGCCTACAGGGATCTCCACTGCGAATCGTGTCATTGCCGTGTCGATGTCCTTACAGAATAAAACAGCGGCGATCACAGCATAATAAACGCACACGTCACGTGAATAGTCCTTCAACAACGAGGTAGTCATGATTCCCCACAGGCAGTAAGCATGTTAGCTATGTAAGTATGATCCACAAGTTGTCAACCTTTCTGAGCACTCTCCGAAAAGTGGCAATCACTTGTTTGCAGATAATCAATCATTCAATGTTTGGTGCGGAACGTTCAAGCAATGCGTGTCATAGAAAACATAGGAAACATGGTTCTAATGTGCCATGCGCGTCCCTGCCCAACACAATCATCGTTTCTTGGACACCACAACGTAAATTATTCATCACTTAATTTTTCAATGCGATTCTTCAGTCACAACAAACGTCGCGATACACAAAACACGTTGACAGGGGAGACCGTCTGTCTTTCGTTCTGTTTTTCTTCTTCTTCGTTTGATCGGCAAGACTGCTGTACATAATTTCCATTTGGAGCTACTTCGACGTTTCCGCGGCGCCTTGCAGTCCTTGTGTTGGCTTCTGATACTGGTGCTGCAACTCAGAGGTTCCCCGTTTGGTGAAATCCCACGCGTTCCTCCGTGCCACTGGGCCCACCTTCCGAGCGGATGCAAATCCTGTGCATTCTGTATTGTGTGCGGCGTTCAGCAGGATCGTGCTGTGATCGTGCGCCAGTGTGGCCGCGAGGTCAGCAAGCTCGACCGCTGCCGCGTGTTGCACAAGGCGAGCGTTCCGGTGCGCTGTGCCGCAGTAAGCATGAGAGGAAATGGGAGATAGGTCAGAGCGCCGCGGTGCGCTGTGCCGCAGTAAGCATGAGAGGACATGGGAGATAGATCACAGCGCCGTGGTTCTCTGTGCCGCAGTAAGCATTAGAGGAAATGGGAGATAGGTCAGAGCGCCGTGGTGCGCTGGGCCGCAGTAAGCATGAGAGGACATGGGAGATAGGTCAGAGTACCGCGGTGCGCTGTGCCGCAGTAAGCATGAGAGGAAATGGGAGATAGGTCAGAGCGCCGCAGTAAGCATGAGAGGACATGGGATATAGGTCAGAGCGCCGCGGTGCGCTGGGCCGCAGTAAGCATGAGAGGAAATGGGAGATAGGTCAGAGTGCCGCAGTAAGCATGAGAGGACATGGGAGATAGGTCAGAGCGCCGCGGTGCGCTGTGCCGCAGTAAGCATGAGAGGAAATGGGAGATAGGTCAGAGCGCCGCGGTGCGCTGTGCCGCAGTAAGCATGAGAGGAAATGGGAGATAGGTCATAGCGCCGCGGGGCACGCGCCTTACACAACGCGCGGCTGCTGTCGTGTGTGGTCAGTGAGTGCCGTGCAGGAAGCTGCACGGATCCATGAGAAGCCTACAAAAATATAATCCTTGATTCGCATTGCACTTGTTAGAGTTGTGGCGGAAACATACTTGTGATGTACAGCTTGGTTCTTCATCATCTGCCTCGTCGCACTCTTCCCATGAATTTCAGACAGTGCTGGAATGGCCATTTGAGCTGCAGGATGACCAAGGAAGAGAGTGTGAGGTTTGAGCACCCAGAAAGGAATGGAAAGCTGCTAATTGAAAACAAGCACAGTTAATTTAAACTTCTCCATCTGCAGTCCTGTATTTCTTATTTCTATGTTAAGTCAAAGAGTGAGATCATTTCAAAATGCAAGATGCAATCTCAACACAATTGCAAACACTACATGATGCATTCAAACAAACCGCAGTCAGTGACGATTTTATCCTTGCACTCTCTCAGAATGCAAAGGATCACAGCAAAGGTTGTCTTATAAATAAAATACAATTGCAAATTTGACATTTACTGATTTCTTTCACGGGAAATTTAACGTTTGGAAATGAAAATTAGTAAGCGTAAAACCACGCTTCGTGTCGCAAAAAACTAATTGCTGTCCGTGACTGAGTTACCCCTTTAGGAATTTCCAACATGCAGCAAATAATGTGCAGATGATTTGTCACATCGTGTATATTAAAAATTTGTCCTTGATGAATGGAACAAAGTTGTTCCTCCCCTCCTCCTCCCCCCACCCTCTCTCTCTCTCTCACTCTCTCTCTCTCTCTCTCTCTCTCTCTCTCTCTCTCTCTCTTTCTATCCTCCCTCTTTCTCTCTCTCTCTCTCTTTCTTCCTATCCTCCCTCTTTCTCTCTCTCTTTCTATCCTTCCTCTTTCTCTCTCTCTCTCTCTCTTTCTTCCTATCCTCCCTCTTTCTCTCTCTCTCTCTTTCGATCCTCCCTCTTTCTCTCTCTCTCTTTCTATCCTCCCTCTTTCTCTCTCTCTCTCTCTCTCTCTCTCTCTATCTATCCTCCCTCTTTCTCTCCCTCTCTCTTTCTTCCTATCCTCCCTCTTTTTCTCACTCTCTCTCTCTACCCTCCCTCTTCCTCCCCCCCTCTCTCTCTTTCTCTCTCTCTCTTTCTCTCTCTATCCTCCCTCTTTTCCCTCCCTTTCTCCCTCTTTCTCTCTCTCTCTCTCTTTCTCTCTTTCTTTCTCTCTCTCTCTCTCTCTCTCCTCTCTCTCTCCTTCTCTCTGTGTCTTTCTCTCTCTCTATCTCTGTCTCTCTCTCTCTGTCTCTCTTTCTTTTATTCTATCCTTCTCTTTTTTCAATCCTTCTCTCCCTCCTCCTCCCCCCCCCCTCTCTCTCTCTCTCTCTCTCTCTCTCTCTCTATCCTCCCTCTTTTCCCTCTCTTCCTCTCTCTCTCTCTCTCTCTCTCTCTCTCAAAATCTCTCTCTTCCTGTGCACGAATGACTTTGCACTGATCCCTCAGCACGGGTAATTAAGTATGTCTTTGACAAAGTTCTTGATGTCAGCTATCAAGCCGAGGTAGACAGGATATGTTTGGCCGGGGATACGTGCAATTTTCATCTGGCAAGGACAAGTTTGATACCACACGGCCATTTACCACTGGGAGACGTCGCATCCGTTTCTGGTAATGATGCACGACTTGGAGGATGAAATGTCGTAGCGGATCAGCGGCTTTGAAGCAGACTGTGGACACCCGCTGTCACTTCCGTTAACTGTGGGCAGTATGGATCTGGTGCACATCCGTCCCATTCTAGTAAACTAGAGATTTCGCCTACCGGCAAAAGTATCTCTAGCACTGTTGACATCACGTGATGGAAGGTTTTCGGCCAATTTATGCAAACGGAGGTCACACGAGAGGCTTGTGGGATAGCCGATGTGCTCCCTGACATACGTCGTTAAAGTAGTTCTAAGACTATTTCGCACACAACTCTTAACTTACTCTTGTTGAGACAACAAACAAGCGTTTATTCGATACAATAAAATGTTTGTGTTGAAATGGAACCAAGTTTTGCCATCTGAATGATTTCTGTAAAAAGTGGAGAGAAAAATAGTATCAGAACGAACTATTTTTGGCGCAAGGCGGTAATACGAAGGGTCAAGCCTATTACGCATTCATTGCGAACTGTGCCAGAGTCAATACTACTGACTCGGGTTTACAGAATGAATCCGTCCTTGCCCCGACAACTGCGCTGCTGCTCGTGGAGGCCCCGTCCACCAGAGGGCAGTTGGAGCTCCTATTGTGCAAGTAGGTGCTGCTCACCTGAGACATTAACAGTCAGTCACGTTACAAATACAGCGCTCGGACAATGTAATTGATACTGGCCATTAAAGCAGCTTGCTCGAACACTAGAATGAATGAAATAAAGGGGTGATTTCTATCGCCGATTTTTATGTTCCCATGATGTCGTTTCGTTGCGCAGCGCTGCTTCATGGTTACGACATAGAGGATCGCATCTTCACGCCGTTCAACATGTATGAAATAGTTGCTTGTCGATGCGTTTTGGTGCATGACATAGTAAAGCCATCAAATTACCTTGGAGAGACTCGATATGTTTTCCGACCACCCCTTTCCCCCCGTCCTGTCGTCTCCCTCCCCCCCCCCCCCCCCCCCCCTTCTCTCCCAAAGGTCATGCTAATGATCAGATGTCAGAGACAGGTCATGGGATAACTTGATCGTGACTCATCTCGCAGGAATACAGTGGTCGTGTCCATTATTTCCCACGTTTCAAACTCGCCACTGCTTCTTCTTTGTTTTCCCGTCCATCTTTTTCCTCTCTCTCACATTAAGGGTTATTTACCAGCTTGTTTAATATTCAGCCTTTCGTCCTGTTATCTCAAAAAATTGAAGTAGTAGATGTAATCAACTTGGCGTCATTTCAAGTCCGTTTCTTCAAAAGTTAACATTCTTGTCAACGTTGTAACTTGATACAAATGAAATACACAATAGCCCCCTTCCACATCAGCAGAAACCCCTGATTACTGGGCGTCGTGAGCAAGTCATAGCAGCACAGCCAGGGAAACCCCCGAGCAGCCAAGGGGCATCAGATCTTTAAGATCTGATTTATGTGCAGAATATCAGTGATATGGATCGCAGCCCGCCTGTGATCCAACCATCCATGAACATCTTTCAGCAGGCACTAGGAACAGATCTGGTTTAGATGGACTGCGTTATTTTCCAGCTCGAAGTGACGTCAGTGTCCCAACAATCTAGGTCAATAGCAGCAGCAGCAACAACAAACGCAACAATTAAATCGGCAACAACGGAGATGACATCGTTGTCTTTTGGGGAACTCCAGCTCATACCAGAGGCATACCAAACGTAATACAATCGGTGAGGTTTTGCAGAGCGTTATCATGTACACGTTTCATGTTTGTTACTCTGATTCTTGGCACAAAGAAGCAACATAAACACACTGCTGCATCGCTAAGGTTATGTGTATTTTCCTGCCAGCAGATGGAATAAGTCTAATTTTAATCCAATGAAAAATTAGAAAAATGTAAGTATTTAAAATTCTTACAATGCAAGGCAAAACAATACAGAGTATTCCTTGCCTCTACTTCCTCACTAGACACAAGCGTAGATTGTAGAAATTAATTTCATACTCGTTTGTAAAGTTATGTTACACTGTACCGTGATCTTTCAAGTATATTTCTAAATATAACTTTATGAAATACTGTTTGAATTTCTTACTTAAATACACTGAATATCTCATTCAACTGCCGCATTGTGAAGTCACTATTGCTTAAACGTTCCTATGTCTCATGAAAAACGTGTTCATCTTCCCTTTGCTGAGTTTTCGAAATGTTCTCGCATTCATAATCACTCATCAAAGTTTGCACTCTGGAGGCTCACTTGCAACCAATATGAAGATTATGTCATGTGATGGAAAGAGCTCAAGTCTTTAAGACCATTACCGTTTTGTCCATGTTGCAGGGCGAATGTATAGTGTGTGACTTTTGACAACTTCATACATCATCATGCTTGTTATTCTCATCGAAGCATTCATTTAGGATACCTTTCAAGACATACGCTTTATATGTTTCATTGCTTTTTCAAAGCAACATAATTCCCAGGATCCCTAACTTCATATGTGAACGAAAAAAGAGGTTGCACATGGGTGTCAAGTATTCTGATAAATACATCTGGTATCACACATACATGATTTTGACAGAAATGCAAGATTTGACCGACTGCAACATTAATTTTCTTTTATAAATCATTTAATTGTGCATAGCTGGATTTTACTCAGCCTTTCGCATTCAGATACTACTACGAGTCTGACTCTGCCATGCCACTTTTTATGAAGTGCAACTTGTCCTCCACTGTGAAAGATCACAGCCTTTAATTGTTGTTCACGGACAGTCAGCCTTACTGTGTTTGCCACTGCTGCAGAATTGTAGGCTGGGTATGGATGTCTTCACTGTAAAAGAAAAAGAGCTTACCTTTCGCCAACATCAGAATGCCAATATCTGGTGTATTTGGCAAGAGGTGGACACTGTATTGACAGCCTTCTCAGTATTGGCTTAGCATAGATGTTACGGGGATTCACAAAACTTTATTAAAAATGGTCCCGGGTAAAATACAAGTTTTTTAATTCAACATTTAAAATATAATTTCCCGTAAACAGAGGTAGAAAAGAAAAGAAAGGATCACTTGTAAAATGTGTTACACACTCATCAAAGGGGTAAACAAAAATGGTATATTACATAAGGCTCAAATATACATCTCTTCCCTAAAAAAATCATAGAATACACACAAACACACATCAATTATAAACCAAACGGGGAAATAAAACACAAGTTAATACCTCGGACAGCCTTCTTAAGAGTAAACATATAAAACACCTAGGTCAGCCCTCGACAAGTTAAAATGTTATCGACCCGTATAAAAGTATCACACAAATCTTCACCAACGCTGATCTCTCTCTGTTATGGTTTCCTCTCTCTCTCTCTCTCTCTCTCTCTCTCTCTCTCTCTCTCTCTTGTCTAAAACATTCACCTCCAATAAAACACTTCACCTCAATTTCTGCTCACAACTGCACGCCATTCTCAAACAAGAGCAACCACCGCTCTCCCCGCGAAACACGCGCCACTGTGAGACCGCTCACAGCTAGACTCTCCCTGCACCAAAGCGCACCATCAGCCGGGAAACCAGCCAGCCTTAGGGTAAGACAAAAAAGATATCATCTCCCATAACACTAGTCTACAAGGGCTAATGGGCAGTACAGATTCATCAATCCATCCATCCATGCATCCATCATTCATTCATTCATCCATCGATACATTCATTCATTCATCCATCCATCAATCCATTTATTCGTCCGTCCATTCATCCATCGACACATTCATCCATTCATCCATCCATCAATCCATTCATCCGTCTATCCATCCTCTAAAAGCTTTGTTCGAGAGAGTGTCCATCAGAGCACCGAATACAACAACTTACATTATGGTACATGGATCTAAAAACAAAAACAAATTCCTTCCTATTTCTGTATAATTGAATATTCTCCACTTGGGTAAAGGTAAAGGTAACAGTTTCACATAGTGACTTCGCACCCGTATTTGGCACTCTAATCACTATGCCACGAACGTGTTTTGCTTGCACCTCGTGACACAGTTCGGTTGAACACAGCCCTGTCGTGAAGATTCTGAAATGGGCTAGAATGTCGTAGTGGTTTCCAGCTTTGACAAACCCCTCGACGGGTTTTTTGCCTGGTTACGTGACTACGTAGTAAGAGTGAATTCATCTTTCAAAGTCTCAAGTGACGTCATTTGAGCTGCTTCGAGATGGTCGAGCGGAATCTGGAAGATGTAAGAATATTCCGGAACCTGGGGCTCCGTGGCATAGTGGTAAGAGCGATCGACCTGCAGTCGCTTGCGGCTGACGGGTGCCGTGTTCGAAGCTGCACAAATCCTAGAGTTGCATCCTTGGGCACGGTGCTTAACCCACATTGCCTCTCCTACCGAGGAGTAAAATCCGGTCACTGGGCGCTGCACAGTGGCGACCGGGGGTGACATTCCCCAAAAATAATTTCCTTAAAGAGGATATGATAGAGAATGTTAGAGAAGAAAAAGAAGAGAAAAAGGTATATGGGGCGGCGCGTGAGAACGCTCGGCAGAGAAGGTGAGAGCGCGAGAAGAACACAGGTGAGGGCGAAGTCCTTCGTTAAATGGAGTGATTAGTCCTCAAAGAGATTGTGCCCTTAGTGAGGAATACACCAGAGAGTACACACGTGGGACAGCGTTCTAGAAGAGAGCGCGACGAGAAGACACAGCGAGAGTGTCAGAGGACACGTGTAAGAGCGATTAAACAGCGATTTTTGTCATCCGATATTAAGTCTTGAGAGTGAAGCTATTATGGTAGTGCTGAATACTGATTGCATCGCTGTGTATCGACCAGTGCGTGAATAAAGCTTTTTGGAAACGACCACCGGATTTTGTGGATTTCAACTTCCCGACGCGAGCTAAAAGAACCCTCGTACTGACAGAACTTTGCGAATAGACAAGTCGCAACAGCACGATACTAGTAAAATCCCCTCTCCCCTGGCAGTATTCCAGCCCGATACTGTTTCATGTCCGCAACAGATATTGCATGGCTCTACAGTGTGCCTCTAATGTCTTAACAGGTGCCCTGTTCTCCTCGTGTGCAGGGAACGACATTGCGAGTTAATCATCTTTACCAGCTCTAGCTCACAACGGTTAAGAGCACAGCTGCCTCAAACAGCGAGCGACTATGTCGCACTGATCTTCGTTTATTCCATCAAAGTGTTATGTTTTAATGTCATGGGACGTCTGTGGGCAAAACGGACCTTACTCCGACACCCAGAGCTGACTCTCTGGAGACAAGGTCATCCCTGTACATGATCTGTCAGTTGACTTCCATAGATGTCGTCAACAAAAGTCCTTCATCTAATATTATCATCCCCCTGTGGGTTGGGGGTAAGAATAGACCCCCTGTGGGTTGGGGGTAAAAACTGGCCCATCGTGACTTGATCGTACTCTAATTAGTTCTAGTGATTTCTTGACCAATGGCCTTACATAGCCTGCAAAGGCTGATATGTCGTAAAACTCCATTTATTAATTCGTTCATTCATTTATTTATTCACCCTCCAGGAACATTTACTACTTCGATGATCAGAAAGGCAGCTCGTTGATGACTGCGCAAGGCGGAGTTGTTTCGAATAAATGAATAAATTAGTTCTCTTTCTGTTGTAATTCGAATGGTTTTTTGTATTCTCCTTCAAACACACACATACACACACACGCACATATACACATTCACATACACGCACACACACATACACGCCTATACACGCACACATGCACACACGCTTGCGCGCGCAAGCACTCACGCACACATGCACACCCTTTTCAGGGTACAGCCGTTTTTTTCTCCACAATTTGCACCTAAGTATCAGTTGCCGATGCAAAGAACACAATTTGTCATCGGTTGTGATGGGTGAAATTTCACAGCAGTTTAGTTCTCGAAATTTCAAAAAGAAGAAACGGAAGAACACATATTCCCTCGCCAAACATTATCGTTCAGTCCGAATCCAAATAGTGGCAAACCAACCTAGGTGGAGATGGATTCCATCTGCAGTAGCTCTGCCTGCAACACTGTTCAGGGCTCGTGGCTTGTACAGCTTGCCCGCTAATCGTAGGCGAGCGCCCAGCGTCCGCAAAGCATAACATCTCCACGCCCTAGTCTAGCACCACTAGCGGCCAGACGCAACGGCCAGGCGAGCTTTTTCCCATTTCTCTCTCTGCCTGCCTTTCTTTTTCCCGTGTTTCTCCTCTCTCGCGGCAACGAGGCTGCCGAAGCAACGGCTACACACGTCAGGGGGAGGAGCCAGGAGCAGCGTCAACGCTGATGACGTAGGGCGTCTCGAGATGCCGCCACGTGTTCCTACGCCCCACTGTCCCTGGGTTGCCTCCAGAGCGCTGCGGCGTTGCAGACAGACGGCGGCCCTCGTATCGGCTCCTGACTTCGTCCTGTAGATTTTGCCTTCCTCTCTCTGAAAGTGCCCATCAGCTACCACTGAAATTTGTCTATTTCAGCGGTTTGAAGTCGTACCCAGATAGTAACTGTTGCTACGAAGAGACTAACGAATTATTGCAATCTTACCCATCTCTGCTGTTGCGCGTGCTTGTCAAGAGGCTTACCTTGATTTGACTTTTTTCTGTTTTTCCTCGTTTGAGGAGTTTTCATCCCTGAACCTTGGTGGTGTTTTCAAAAGAATTCTCGACCGTGCGTCGTGGCAGCAGTTGTTTAGTGGGAGGTTTTGCCAAAGAAAGACAGCCGTCAACAGACTCACCTTCACGTCAGTCAAGAACTTGCCTTTGGATGAACGAAATATTGTAACGTTATTGAGGTTTATAAATCAGTACGAGCTCCTGTTTACCTGTACTGCAAGGGAAACTCTCAGTTCCAAGCTAGGCATTGAAAAAAACTTGGTGGGAACACTTGGCAATACTAAGTGTCTTCGGCCCAACCCACCCTTCCCGACTCAGCACTCAGGTGAGTGAGTCCCTTTCATAATGGATATGAACACTCTCTCTCTCTCTCTCTCTCTCTCTCTCTCTCTATCTATCTATCTATCTCTCTATGTCTCTCTCTCTCTCCCTCTCTCTTTCTCTCTCTCTCTCTCTCTCTCTCTCTCTCCCTCTCTCTCTCTCTCTCTTTCTCTCTTCCTCTCTCTCTCTCTCTCTCTCTGCTTCTGCAAGTGTTTGAGTGTATGTGTGTGTGCGTGCGTGCGTGCGTGCGTGCGTGTGTGAATAAAAAGACATGACATATGGTGCTTTTGATTTCCACTACATGTCATATGAACTGTCCTTCGGTGCTGGAAAAATGTAACTTAATTCACTGTGTAGTGATTCCGTTAAAATGCTGCTGAGATTTGAATAATGGTTCCAAAATACACTGTTCCACCTCGTTAGCAAAACATTTTAAATATGAATACGGAACACACTTATGTGAATTTTACAAAGGGGAAATTGGTGATATCCAGTCATTATTAATTAGTTGGTTACACGCTAATGAAGCTAATTCATCATTTCCTTTGATCATGCTTGCGCCATAAACTTCTCAACTGTCTCGCGACAGGACAGCTTTGTTCTGCGTTACTTGTTCAGCAAATTACGGTCCATGAAAGGAGTGACATCATTAGCTACTGTTTTTCCCTCTCTTGCTTTTTCGTTTCCATCAATGGCTCCATACATAAGAAATATCTGTTGATTGAAATCTGATATTTTTGTGCATTATCGTTGTAAGTACTCTCAGGAACACGGTTGAGACTTATTATGATGCTCATGTTCGACCACCCTGAGATCTTATTCCGCTTTGTTTCCTACGAGGATGATGAATCATTTAAGTTGTTAACAGGCTGTCAGTCTGCCTGTTGTGAGTTCCAGAAGGAAACTTAATTAAATCTCTAACCCCCTAAGAGCCTTTCTAGTCTTGTAAGATTGCTTTTATCCTTGTAGACTCAGGGGACATCAGCACTTGCTTAGCTGTGGAAAACAAAATTGCTACGACGAAATGGTGCAAAAAACTTATCTACAGATCTTTCACATAATGCCGTCACCAAACCACAAGGAGTGCTCGTCTGGCTCGAGATATTCGCGATAAGAGGATGGTTTCCTCTCAGTTTGGTATGCATGCAAATCGTGAAGATTCGTGCACTTGTGTGTCGTTTTGCACATCGAATTTTTTCTTCAGTGTAAGACATCATTTTTGGGAAAGAAGTTTTGCTAGTTTATTAAACATTATACACTTTAAAAGTCGCGACACAGACTCTATTCGACGTTTTCGCTGCATTATCACAGTTAATCTTGCTTTGTTAAAGGGTTGTCTTTTCTATTAAAGTTGAAAAGGAAATTTCGTTTACTACTTAGTTCCGTCATATATTTTCAATGTATTTTCGTAACTCTGTTACGTCGTTTCAGATTAGGTAAGCTATGTTTATTTATATTTGTAATGTAGAGAAAAAAACATGTGCACAATAGCCACTACCAACTGTTACTTTTACTGTTACTGTCCTCTGACTTCAATATGACTTAACGTCTCTTGTTTTCGCAAATACGTATCCACTCTTACAGATGCAGTAGAACAGCGTGTGGCTATGAAACACTGTGTTGAAAGACAGGACACTTTTCCCACTGTGATGTAAAGGGGAAAAAACTCCAGTCCGGATGGCACTCCCGCATTTTAAGACCCGAGCAATTTGCAGATTATTTGAATGGCATTTGAGACTAATGTGATCTATGTTTTACAAGCTGTTGTATTTAGATTCCAACGCGTTGTGTCGAATGACCCAGCAGTCATGGAGCTCGTCCTGCGGAGGCGCCACAGCATGCTAGCGCAGTGTTCAGTGCTTCGTGAATCTTAGAGTTGCGTTCTTGGGTAAAGTACGAGGCGGGTTTTCCAGGACTATGAATATGCAATCCAAAGCAATCCAAAGCAATCCAAAGCAATCCAAAGCAATCCAGAGCAATCCAAAGCAATCCAGAGCATTCCAGAGCATTCTAAAAGACACCTTTGGTCTTTTTTTAAGTGATCGTTGTGATCATACGCTGCTTCGATCTAATCAGTCAGTTCTTGTTATAAAAATGTTTCCAAACCAGACATCTTGCTTCTTTGTCCCGAGTGAGATACCGACTCCTGTATAATCACTGCAATCACTTAATGATACTAATGGAAACGCCCTTTGGATTGCTTTTGATTGATTTGGACTGAATAGCCATAGTCTGAGAAGCCCGCCTCCGTATCGCCTCTTTCTACCTAGGAGCTAAACCAGGTAAAACTACAAAGCACTGCACCATGGCAAACGGGAATGAAAGTGCCAAAATAAATATTTCTTCATACAGACATGCTCGTAGATATAGAATTATGTTGTTCTAGAATACATTAGTTCGAGGAGATATTGTCTCTCTCTCTCGAATTTCAGGTAATGTGTTGTTGGACAGGTTACAACCACACCCACTCACAATACTCTCTCTCTCTTTCATTCTCTCTCTCTCTCGCGCGCGCTTTTTCCCTCGCTCGCAAAAGGGGGAAGGGAGTAAGGATCGAAAGGCAATGTGGGGATGTGGGGGAAAAACATTTAAGTGTTGACGTCTGTCACGGCGTATTACTTCAGTGAGACCCTAACGATCTGCATGCCACTCCAGGATTCGGCTGTCAGGCTGAAAGAAAGAATTTGAAGGATTGGTTCGTGCTTTTTCTCATTACGGTTCTGAATAATCCATGCCACCATGGATGGCAAAAGGATTTATCTCTTCACAAGTCTCAGCATGACGATGTATTTCTGTCGAGTATAGTTAATTTTTTAACACTTCCTTTGTCCTGTCAGGCTCAAGTGTGAGAGGAAAACAGAATCAGTCCAACAGCGTTCGTCCCTATTGTTACGTGGGCCGAAATCTTGGCTTCGCGCTAACAGCCATCTTCGCCACCTGACAGCGCTGACAGTCTAATGTCCAATAACTTCTATACCCCTGTTTCTCTCCTCACTCGCCATCCCATAATCCCCACTTCACATCTTCTTCATTCACACCACATCCCCCAATTCCCCTCCCTCCCTCCCTCCCCCCTCTCAGGCCATTCCTGTTGTTATGAATGATGGTGCAGGGAACATGTCTCTACTCCGCACTCACCTTCAAACCTCCCGTATTCAATCTGCATTCTCCCAAACTGTTTTTATACAAACTCTACAGTTCCGCTACTCCTCCCTTAGCTCCACTCAATCCAACTACAATCCACCTACTCTCCCTGCACGATGTGTAAATGGCAAACAACTTGAGTAATCGAGACTATAGCACTTCTCTAACCAGCTCAAGTGAATGTATAGTACATGGCCTAACATAGCCTACAGATACTGATATGGGATAAAACTTCATTCATTCATTCTTTATACATTAACTCATTTATTATTCAGTCAGGCAGTCATTCGTTCACTCGTTCGCTCATCTACCACAAAAGAAAAAGGGAGCATTGCCTCTGTTTTCTAAAATATGTCCAATGCCGGCTGTACACCCCCCCACCCCACCCACCCCAAGTCTTTCCCTCTTCCCCCTTCCCTGCATTCACTGTCCAGAGTTTCATCTCAACCTATCATCCACAAAAAGTATTTACAGGAACTCCCCATCCCTTCAAACTTGTTTATATCATCCACTGAATTGCTTTATCCCTACCTACACGTATCCTACCCCACTTCGCAGTACGTTTCCTTTTATTCTCCTTGACAACAAAAACATGAAGTACTATCGTTTTTCCCTTACCACCATTCAGTCTGACATCCTCACACTCCCTCTCTGCATCCCCACTCCCTCTCTGCATCCCCACTCCCTCTCTGCATCCCCACTCCCTCTCTGCATCCCCACTCCCTCTCTGCATCCCCACTCCCTCTCTGCATCCCCACTCCCTCTCTGCATCCCACTCCCTCTCTGCATCCCCACTCCCTCTCTCTATCCCACCCCCCATCTCCATCCCCACTTCCTCTCTCTATCCCACCCCCATCTCCATCCCCACTTCCTCTCTCTATCCCACCCCCATCTCCATCCCCACTTCCTCTCTCTATCCCACCTCCCATCTCCATCCCCACTTCCTCTCTCTATCCCACCCCCATCTCCATCCCCACTTCCTCTCTCTATCCCACCCCCATCTCCATCCCCACTTCCTCTCTCTATCCCACCCCCCATCTCCATCCCCACTTCCTCTCTCTATCCCACCCCCATCTCCATCCCCACTTCCTCTCTCTATCCCACCCCCCATCTCCATCCCCACTTCCTCTCTCTATCCCACCCCCCATCTCCATCCCACTTCCTCTCTCTATCCCACCCCCATCTCCATCCCCACTTCCTCTCTCTATCCCACCCCCATCTCCATCCCCACTTCCTCTCTCTATCCCACCCCCCATCTCCATCCCCAGCCTTCCTCTCTCTATCCCACCCCCCATCTCCATCCCCACTTCCTCTCTCTATCCCACCCCCCATCTCCATCCCCACTTCCTCTCTCTATCCCACCCCCATCTCCATCCCCACTTCCTCTCTCTATCCCACCCCCATCTCCATCCCCACTTCCTCTCTCTATCCCACCCCCATCTCCATCCCCACTTCCTCTCTCTATCCCACCCCCATCTCCATCCCCACTTCCTCTCTCTATCCCACCCCCATCTCCATCCCCACTTCCTCTCTCTATCCCACCCCCCATCTCCATCCCCACTTCCTCTCTCTATCCCACCCCCCATCTCCATCCCCACTTCCTCTCTCTATCCCACCCCCCATCTCCATCCCCACTTCCTCTCTCTATCCCACCCCCCATCTCCATCCCCACTTCCTCTCTCTATCCCACCCCCATCTCCATCCCCACTTCCTCTCTCTATCCCACCCCCCATCTCCATCCCCACTTCCTCTCTCTATCCCACCCCCCATCTCCATCCCCACTTCCTCTCTCTATCCCACCCCCATCTCCATCCCCACTTCCTCTCTCTATCCCACCCCCCATCTCCATCCCCACTTCCTCTCTCTATCCCACCCCCCATCTCCATCCCCACTTCCTCTCTCTATCCCACCCCCATCTCCATCCCCACTTCCTCTCTCTATCCCACCCCCATCTCCATCCCCACTTCCTCTCTCTATCCCACCCCCATCTCCATCCCCACTTCCTCTCTCTATCCCACCCCCATCTCCATCCCCACTTCCTCTCTCTATCCCACCCCCCATCTCCATCCCCACTTCCTCTCTCTATCCCACCCCCCATCTCCATCCCCACTTCCTCTCTCTATCCCACCCCCCATCTCCATCCCCACTTCCTCTCTCTATCCCACCCCCCATCTCCATCCCCACTTCCTCTCTCTATCCCACCCCCATCTCCATCCCCACTTCCTCTCTCTATCCCACCCCCATCTCCATCCCCACTTCCTCTCTCTATCCCACCCCCATCTCCATCCCCACTTCCTCTCTCTATCCCACCCCCATCTCCATCCCCACTTCCTCTCTCTATCCCACCCCCATCTCCATCCCCACTTCCTCTCTCTATCCCACCCCCATCTCCATCCCCACTTCCTCTCTCTATCCCACCCCCATCTCCATCCCCACTTCCTCTCTCTATCCCACCCCCATCTCCATCCCCACTTCCTCTCTCTATCCCACCCCCCCTCTCCATCCCCACTTCCTCTCTCTATCCCACCCCCCATCTCCATCCCCACTTCCTCTCTCTATCCCACCCCCATCTCCATCCCCACTTCCTCTCTCTATCCCACTCCCCATCTCCATCCCCACCTCCTCTCTCTATCCCACCCCCCATCTCCATCCCCACTTCCTCTCTCTATCCCCCCCCCCATCTCCATCCCCACTTCCTTTCTCTATCCCACCCCCCCATCTCTCCCCAAACCCCATCCCCATCTCCATCTCCTCCCCAACCCCATCCCCATCTCCATCCCCACCCCCATCTCCCCATCTCCATCCCCCAGTCATCTCCAACCCCATCCCATCTCCATCTCCAGCCCCATGCCCCATCTCCATCTCCAGACCATCCCCCTCTCCCTTCCATCTCCATCTTGTCCATCCCCATCCCCATCTCCATCCCAATCTCAATCCCCATCCCCCTCTCCATCCCCATCTCCATCTGCCTCCCCATCGATCGCCTCTCCATCTCCATCCCATCCCCATCTCCATCCCTCATCCCCATCTCCATCTCCATCCCCACCTCCATCTCCCAACCCCATTTCTCCCCCATTCTCCATCTCCAACCCCACCCCCATCTCCTCTCCATCCCCATCCCCATCCCCATCTCCATCCCCCCATATCTATCCCATCTCGATCTCCATCCCCCTCTCCATCTCCACCCATCCCCGATCATCCAACCCCATCTCAGCTCCATCTCCATCATCTCCTCCCCCCACCCATCTCCTATCCAACTACATCCCCATCTCCATCTCCATCCCCATCCCCATCCCCATCTCCATCCACCCTTCCATTCCCCACTTCTTCTCACCTCCATCCCCATCCTCCATCTCCATTCTCCATCCCCATTCCTCCCCATCCCATCTCCACCTCCATCCCCCATCTCCATCCCCATCCCCATCCCCGTCCCCATCTCCACCTCATCCCCATACTCAACCCCATCCCCTCTCTAATCTCTTCTCTATCCCACTCCATCCCCATCTTCCATCCCCATCCCCCATCCTCATCTCCAGCCCCATCTCCATCTCCAGCACCATCTCCTTCCCATCCCCCAACCCCATCTCCATCCCCATCCCCATCTCCATCCCCGACCTCCATCCCATCCCCATCTCCATCCCCATCTCCATCTCCATCCCCATCTCCCATCTCCATCGGTCCAACCCCCATCTCCATCTCCAACCACCATCTTCCATCCCTCTCGCATCTCCATCCTCCCCATTTCCATCCCCATCCTCCATCTACCAACCCTGCATCTCCATCCCCACTCATCTCCAGCCCCCATCTTCCTCCCCATCTCCATCTCCAACCCGATCTCCATCCCCATCTCCAAATCGCACCGCCATCTCCATCCCCATCTCCTCCCCCATCTTCCCATCTCCAGCACCCACCTCCATCCTCCAACGCCCATCTCCAACCCCCATCATCCCCATCCCCATCTCACACCCGATCCCATCTCCATCCATCACCACCTCCATCTCCATCCCCATCTCCGTCCCCCATCTCCATCTCCATCCCCATCTCCATCTCCATCTCCAACCCCTCTCCATCTCCACCCCTCTCCATCCCATCTCCTACTCCATCCCCATTCTCCATCCCCATCTCCATCTCCAACCCTCTCCATCCCATCTCGCATCTCCATCCCCATCTCCATCCCCATTCCATCCCCATCTTCCATCTCCACCCCATATCCATCCCCCATCTCCATCCCATCCCCCATCTCCTAGTCCCCATCTCCATCTCCAACCCCATCTCCAACCCCATCTCCATCTCCAGCCCCATCTCCAGTCCCCATCTCCATCTCCATCTCCATCTCCAACCCCTCTCCATCCCCATCTGCTCCATCTCCCCCACATCTCCCTCCCCATCTCCATCCCATCCGCCCTCTCTCAATCCCCCCAATTCTCCAATCTCCAACCCTCATACTCCAACCCCATCTCCATCTCCATCTCTCCTCTCCGTCTCCATCCCCAACCTCCATCCCCATCTCATCCCCAGCCCCTCTCCAGCTCCAAACTCCCCATCTCCAACCCTCCCCATCCACATCTCCATCTCCATCTCCATCCCCATCTCCCATCCCCATCTCCATCCCCAACCCTCCATCTCCAACCGCCAGCTCCATCCCCACCGAGTCCTCCCCACCTCCATTCCCACTTCTATCTCCCACCTCTCCCCATCTCCATCTACCATCCCCATCTCCATCCCCCACCCCATCTCCACCCCATCTCCATCCCCACTCCCTCAACCCCATCCTCACCTCCATCCTCACCCATTCAACCTCACCCCTCTCCGACGCCGCCAACCTCCAACCTCCAACACCAATCCCCATTCTCCATCCCCATCCCCATCCCCACCTCCATTCCACCATCCGTCATCCCCATCCTCCCACCCCCACCCCCTCTCCACCCCCATCCCCACCTCTATCCCCACCCCACCGTCCCACCCCCAGCCCCCATTCCTCCTCGGAGCTTCCACCCCCAGTCCCCACCCCCACCCCACCTCATCCCCATGACTACCCCCATCCCACCCCCATCCCCACTCCCACTTTCCCGTCCCCACCTCTATCCCCACTCGCCTCTAGCCCACGTCCCCTCCTTTATATCCCCCTTCCCTCCTCTATCCCCCACCTCCACTCCCACACCCTCCATCCCCCCTCCATCCCCACCACTCCATCCACCACTCCATCCCCACGCCCATCCCCACTTCCTCCTCATCCCCACCTCCATCCCCACCTATATTCCCACCTCCATCGCCCCACCTCTATCCCCACTACCCGCTCTATCCCAATACCCTCCTTTATCCTCACTTCCCTCCTCTTCCCCACTGCCCTACTCTATCCCGACCTCCCCCCCCACCTCCATCCCCACCTTTAACCCCACTCCCTCCTCTTCCCACCTCCATCCTCATCTCCATTCCTCACTCCATCCCCCACCTCCATCCCCACTCCATCCCACGTGCTGTCCTCCTCTATCCCCCACCTCCATCCCCACCGTCCATCCCCACCTCCATCCCGCCATCCTCCCCACCTCCATCCTCGTCTCCATCCCTCACCCCATCCCACCTCCTCCCAACCTCTATCCCCACCTATATCCCCACCTCCATCCCCCACCTACATCCCCACCCCCAATCCCCAATCCCACTCCTATCCCGCAGTCCACCCCCATCCCCACCTTCCATCCCCACCCCTATACCCGATCTCCTTCCCCATCCCCCAACCATCCATTCCCACCTCCATCCTCCCACCTCATCCCCACCCTCCACCCCAATTCCCTTGTAGCCAATTCCCCCAATTCCCCTCCCCAATTCCCAACCCCCATTCCCATTCCAATTTCCCATTCCCATTCCTACCCCTATCCTGCAAGTGACCATATTGGCTGCTCGGGGGCCACCCTTGTCGAGCTACTACATATGACATGTTGCATGATAAGCTTTTGTCTCAGAAAGTGCTTTTTGTCTATGTAAATGAGATTCCAGTATGGTTTCCCAAAGCTATGTTTTTATATCAACAAGGCTTTAATCATAACAGCATTTTTATGTGAGTTACAATAAAAAAGTGTTTTTTTTCAAATGGTAAAAGACATTTTGTCAATTAATGAGATGTTGGACAGGTTTCCCCATATCTATTTATACCCGACCAAACTTTTTACCAAAACATTTTTTTTCATGCAAATGTTGCAATGAAAACATTATTGTCAAGTAAAAATGTTTTGCCAATATAAATTGATGTCAAGGGTTTATTCCCAGATCCAACACTTTTTCCACTGCAACACTTTTCCAAATGTGATTTTTGCATAAACGATGTTAGCAACGGAACAACAGTTTGTCAATAAAAATAGAATGTTGAATTGTTTTCCTTCCCTAAAGCAACTTTTTCTGAGACAAACATTTTTCATGCCACGTCCTGCCTGACTGAGAGTTTGAGCTCCCAGATGTGGGGGCAAGTAGCAGCATTTCATTACAATCGATACTCTCAATTGAGACCCACATCAAAGGTCCAGGATCGGGGTTGCAACTTTACCCACCTCTTTTATTGGCCTCATTTGATCAACCCTTTACCTACGACCGGGCCCCAAAAATTCACCATTTCATCATTTCCTGCACACAATCTACACCACCCCTGCTGGCTTTTTGCTTTTATGTGTCTGGTTTTGTCTCAACAGACTTCCATTGCACTACTACTCTCCCAGCCTGAATGCGCTGGCAGTAGCAAGCGCAAGTGTTTCCTGCTGAGCCAATATGGGCTACCTGCTGCCCAGTCGTGCCTTCTTCCAAATGGGACAAGACACCCTTTGCACCCCAGGTTGGAGGGAGTTTCCTCTCCCAACTAGCCAGCAGTGTCCAGGTCAGCTTCTCTCTGACAACCACTCTGTGTGTGTTGGTGTATGTGTTGTGTGTATGTGTGTGTGTGTGTATGTATTTTGGTGTTTGATGTGTTGGTATTGTGTAGTGTGTCTGATTCTGACTGTGTGTGTGTGTGTTGAGAGAGAGAGAAAGAACGAACAACGAACAAATAATTTAATGCATATGCCCCGCACCCATTACAATGGAGCGAAACGTGAAAGAAACACGATCATGAAAACAAAAGAAAGAAAAAAGTGGATAAAAAATTAGTTAAAAGTTTGTCCAAACTAGCAACCAAGTTTTGGGCATATGCATCGAGCATGTGTGAAAACATTGAATTCCAAATCGGAATGTTCATTCTCTGCTTGCAACGAGTGGAGGTTGCTGTCGGGTCGCAACATCCTTCTCATTTTGCTTGTTTACGCTGTGGCGATCCCCTGCTGTGTTTGCAACAGCTTGATCGGGAGACGAAGTACACGTCGAGTTTTCTCTCTGGGTGCTCATCTTAAGTTGACACCAAAGTGTGACATGAAATTGGCTGCGTGTAAAGTTGAGTTAAGACGAATGCTAACCTCTAATTTGACTAACAATTATGGTTTTATTTCATTTCTTCTTGCCTAGGAGCAAAAATATCATTAATACTTGGATGTTGAAGCTGCAATAAAGTTTTTGCTGTTGAATAGTTTATCTTTTGTGGCTCTTTTTTCTGAATGAATGGTGGTGTCACAGACCTGCGGCAGTGCTCGCTTAGCTAGCAGTGCTACGCTTTCGACATGACCTTGCTAACCTACTAGCTCGTCCATAAACCTATGCTTTTCCGCGCGTGGCTTGACTGTTTGACACGTGATGAGATCCCCCCGCCCCCCTCCCGCTTTCCACGCCGCCGTCCAGCTTAATATTGCGCCGCCTCACAGCCATTATCTCCCCCCCCCCCCCACCCCCCCCCCCCCCCCCCCCTCTTCACGCTGCTGGTTCAGCTTTCGCGGCCGCCGTCAGGCCTATCTCTGCCCCCTCCCACCCCACCTCCGCTACGCCTATTTCTTCCATGCTACTTCCAAAATAGCTCTGGATAGCTGCTTTGGCATGTTGGTGGGTTGGCAAAGTGGGGGTGGCGTTGTGTCAAGTTTATATAGACTCCCACTTTTTTTTCAATACAACTAAACTAAAATTGCATCAGATTTTTTCTTTTCTGTACAGTTTAGACATCACCTAATGCAATCATATTAATGTTGAATGGAGTGTATCAATTACTTGTCTGAAAAATTTATTTTGAAATTTTGTGTCACAGCACCAATACTCGACTCCCTCTGTACTCTTGACCATGTATGCCTCTAGTAATGAAATTTGTCTGTCCACAGAGTCCACCGAGATCTGGGTCAGACACGACAGCGGCTACGAGTGGAAATTGATTGACTCATAGAGCAACATTAGTTCACACCGCTAACCACGGGGAGCCCTCAGTAGACATACCTACATCCCCCCCAACACCTCCCTGGCACAGAAAGGTTGCTACCTCTTCCTCAAAAGGTAAGGAATCCTTGGTGTTTCAAGATCAAGGGTTTGGACTACCTGCTTGAGGTACCTCTACACAGTGACCAACATCTTCAATGAGGCAGTGATACAGACAGCCGGGCAGTTATTAGGAAAACACCACCCAACAAAGAAACCATGGTCACTGCAGAAATTTTGAACATGTGCGATGAGAGAAGAAAACTGAAGAAAAATAAGGGTACATCAGATGGAGCAAGTAAGTACAGAGAGGCCAACAACAGGGTCAAGAAGGCCATGAAGAGTGCCAAGGAGGAGTGGATCAAACAGCAATGTGATGCAGTTGAGGAGAACCTCCAGAAGAATAACACCAAGAAAGCATACCAGATAGTCAAAGACCTTACAGCGACCAAACAAGGGCGGGTCAACACCATACAAGACAAGAGCGGGATTTGTCTCACAGAAGAACGCGAAATCATGAAACGCTGGACTGAGTACTGCTCTGAGCTGTACAACTATGACACCAAAGGAGATCCTAAAGTACTGAACTGTCCTCAGACTACCGAGGAAGACAACTACTCAATTCTTCGAGAAGAGGTGGAGACAGCGGTTAAGTCCCTCAAGAAAGGGAAGTCAGCTGGGGTTGACAACATTCCAGGGGAACTCATCCAGGCAGGAGGCGACGCAATGATCGATGCACTCACAAAGATCTGCAATAAGATCTGGCAGACGGGAGATTGGCCAACCCCGTGGACACAGTCCCTAGTGATTACATTGCCCAAGAAAGGAAACCTGCAAATGTGCCAGAACTACCGCACAATCAGCCTCATCAGCCATCCCAGCAAGGTCATGCTGAAAGTACTGCTGAACAGATTAAAACCTCAGGCAGAGAAAATCATTGCTGAAGAGCAGGCAGGTTTCAGACCAGGTAGGAGCACCACCGAACAGATCTTCAATCTGAGAGTCCTGTGTGAGAAACATCTACAACACCAACAAGATCTGTACCATGTCTTTATAGACTTTAAGAAAGCATTTGACAGAGTCTGGCATGCTGCGCTGTGGGCCACAATGAGAAGCTACAACATCAGCTCCAAGATCATCAAAGTCGTCGAACATCTCTATGACAGAGCGACCAGCGCAGTCCTGTTCAATGGTACCACAGGCGAATGGTTCAGGACAACGGTCGGAGTCAGACAGGGCTGTCTACTCTCCCCCACACTCTTCAACCTCTTCCTCGAAAGGATAATGACTGATGCCCTAGCAGACCACGAAGGATCAATCAGCATCTGTGGCAGAAAGATCACCAACTTACGTTTTGCTGATGACATTGATGGATTAGCAGGAAGTGAAGAGGAGCTGACTAGTCTTGTCG
>JAWQFJ010018599.1:0-7500 GCA_034096865.1 Theodoxus fluviatilis
GTTCAGTGCTTTGCAAAGTAAGTCTGTCAGCACCATGACATACAAGATCAATTTTTAATGCAAGTTTTGAAGCTCTAGGACAAAAACTTTCTTTTTAATGGACTTGGTCCACTTTTTAGGACCTACGATTTTGACCTTCATTTGACCCATATTTTGGAAAATTAATAAAAAATCAATAATTGCTTTAAAGTGTTAAATCAAAGTGATTTGGTGTCATTTTGGTGACATAGTATATGATCTGACTGATAAGAAAAAAGTGCTTGGAATTTATTTTTTTAAATGGTTGCTTGTTTACCTTCAATTACAATTTTCTCTTAAATTCTTTCTTTGCATGATGGAGAAAAAAAGTTAGGGGTTGGCAGAAAAAAGGATTGGTCGGGTTACTGTAACCATAAGGGTTTTTCCCCCCTTATGAAAGTAATGCTGGGCTTTCATGCATTGTTTCAGTAGCTCAGCCAGGGGCAGCCCCCAAGCAGCCAGTAGAGGGTCTTTGGTTCGACTGCAGTTGCCGAATCAAACTTAACTTAAGCGCTGCTCCCAAGGCCAGGCTCGTTTAAGTTGCTTGTGATCGTTTCGCTATCTGATCCGACAATAATTACTAAACATTGATATCAAAAGCACTATTCGCGCACAACTAAAATCTACGGTTAATATCATCTCCACAAGCCGAACTACGTGAAGTTATACATTACGCCGAGTGCGGTACAAGTCACTCATCGACTGGATGATAGTGAATTTTCGGTCCTCGCCAGACCAGGGAAACGAAATTGTCAATTCAAGTCAGAACTAAACAGTTATCTGCTGCTACTCATTCGAGCTTTACATGAAACATTATATCACACTAGCTCGATAGTCTGCTGGCGTAGTGACTGCGGTTTGATCGCGTTCGTCTGCTAGCCAGCTAGGTACGTACGGTGAGGTTTGTTTACTTATCTTCTGTGGGTTTTGTGGAGAAAGTATACGTTAAAACAGTCTAATATGACTATTTTCGATTAGTTTTTAATCTAAATAATCTTTTTGCATGCTTTAATGTCATCCTTTTGCCACGATCTAGCGATCATCCCATCAGCTTCTATTTGTACCACTCTACCGGCTAATCACGGTTACCGCTTGGTGGCGCGCGTGATCCTAATTTCGCCGGAAGTGACCGGATGAACCATCTTATTGTATAGGGTCTTTGGTGTCACACACACAGACAGACAGACACACAGACAGACACACAGCGAAAATATATATAGAGACTAGCCGCTTCGCGGCCAGGCAATTCGCAAAGCGCCAAAGCCACATACAAAGCCAAATTCTTCAGCCGCCATTTTGTTATTCTCATTAAGTATCCATAAACAAAAATTTGTTCACAGATTTTCATCATTTGACTTTACCTACCCACACAGTAAATTTCGGTCAAATCAGAGCACTTTGAGTTTTTGGCGGCCATCTTGTTTGTGACCACTTCCGGTTACCATGGCAACACCATTTTTTTAACCCCACCATGACCTGACCCCGGCACACACCTAACCCCATACCAAGTTTTAAAACGATGGGAATAAAACTGTGTACTCCTGTGTCTCAGGCGGCTTCGCCGCCTTCGACACAGTCGTCCAAATTCTTCAGCCGCCAATTTGTTTTTCCCGTTATGTAACCATGATAACCATAAATTTAGTTCACAGATCTTTATCATGTGACTTGACCTACCCACAAACCGAATTTCGGTTAAATCGGAGAACTGTGAGTTTTCGGCCGCCATCTTGTTTGTGCCCACTTCCGGTTACCATGGCGACACATTTTTTTAACCCTACCATGACCTGAACCCGGCCCACATCTAACCCCATACCAAGTTGTAAGTCGATGGGAATAAAACTGTGGAATCGTATGAGTGTCACACACACATACACACACACAGACAGCGAAAATATATATACAGATTATATATATCGCTATATATCTCTCTCCTCTCTCTCTCGCTCTCTCTCTATTATATCTCTCGTTCTCTCTATCTCTCGCTCTCTCTATCTCTTGCTCTCTCTATATCTCTCCTGTTTTCTCTCCCTCTTTCTTTCCTCTCTTTCTCTCTCCCTCTATCTCTCCTCTCTTTCTCTCCTCTCTTTCTCTCTCTTTCTGTCTCTCTCTCCTCTCTTTCGCTCTCTCCTTACTTTCTCTCCCTCTCTCTCTCTCTCGCTCTCGCTCTCTCTCGATCTCTCTCTCTCCCCACGCCTCTCTCTATCTTCTCTCACCTCTCTTTCTCACTCTCTCTTTCTATCTCTCTCCTCTCTTACTCTCTCTCCTATCTTTTTTTTTCTCTCTCTCCTTACTTTCTCTCTCTCCCTCTCTCTCTTTCTCTCTCCCTCTTTCTCTCTCTTTCTCTCTCTCTCTCTCGCTATCTCTCTCTTTTCTCTTTCTCTTCTCTCTCTTGCTATCTCTTTCTTTTCTCTTTCTCTTCTTTCTCTCGCTATCTCTCTTTTCTCTTTCTCCTCTCTCTCTCTCTGTCTCTCTCTCTCTCTCTGTCTCTCTCTCTCTCTCTGTCTCTCTCTCTCTCTCTCTGTCCATCTGTCTGTCCGTCCGTCCGTCCGTCCATACGTACGTCCTTCCGTAAGTCCGTCCGTCCGTACGTCTGTCTGTCTGTCTCTCTAAATCCCTCTATCTCATTACGTGTATTTTTCTTTATTTTGCTCACACACAAACACACACACACACACACACACACACACACACACACACACACACACACACACACACACACACACACACACACACAGATGGAGGACTGATGCATGGGTGGACGTATGGAGAGGCAGGAAAAAACATTGTGCAGGATGTGAATTTCGGTGTACACAGAGTCCACATTCTTAGAAGAAGAAAAAACAGTTACAAGGACATACTGCATTATGCAAGTACAAATGCAACGGACATTGGGAAATGAAAATTAGAGTGTTATATTTTGCCGACGAATATATCTCATTTCATGAAAATTTCGTTTGACTAAACTTTTGGAAATAATTCGGTACGTGGCATTTTCAGATGTCCAATTAATGAACATTTATTGAAGATCAATTAAAGTCTGTCTCACATTTAAACTCAGAGTATTACTCAAGTTTGTTTTTGAAGCAGAAACGTAGCTAGGGGAACGTTTCCCAGTACTTACTGAGTCAAGATAAAAGGCAAGAGGACAGCAACAACAACCAGGCTCTTCATTGTAACTTGTGTCAACTGGGGAAGAAGAAAAAAGTATGAGCCATTACTATGGAATAAGTCTATCGTGCCCTCAGTCTAGTTGCGTTATGAATTTTGTCACAAGGAAACGCAACGCTCTTCATAGGAAATATGCTCAGGTAGGGGTGTTACTGGTGCAATACGCGATTTGATTTTCACAAATACAACAGATTAGTTTCTAATACCGACGACTACAAACTCAGTGATATCTTAAAAGAGTTCCGATCAACTGACAGAGACATGCTTGTGCACTGCGTTCCACTTTGAACGTGGTGCATCACACTGGTGATGTGCTTCACAATAAAATCATAGTCACGTGACGCTGATGTGCTTCATAATAATATCATAGTCACGTGACTTTCTCCTCTCGTGCGATGCAGAAAGCAAGCTCATAAATCGGCTGAAAACACAAAGCTTCACTTTTCTATATCTAAAACGTATTTCACACAGGACGTGCAGTCAGAACATATTTTCATAGTGCTTTGCTTATGAAACACACACACACACACACACACGAACACACACACACACACACACACACACACACACACACACACGAACACACACACACACACACACACACACCTTGCATTTTCCTTTAAAATGCTGAAAACTTTTTAATATCGATTGATCATTTGCCAAGGTATGCGTGATAGAATGATGCATCCCTATGAATCAATACTTGACAAAATAGATGTGAAAGCTCTCTCAATTTGGGATATTTTCTGTCGTTGTTTCACAGCTATCTAACCTGTTTTGTAATCATTTGATGAGCTGCAGACAGACTTCGATATATATTAGGCGACGATGAAAATATGGCAACATATCTGTTTTCCAGAACGATCTAGCTCCATGTGGATTGGGGTTCAGAATACATCCACTGCGTCTCCCTACGCAGTTCCAGGCGAATAACCAGGGAAATAGCGATTTGATTTGCGCTTATTTAAAATAGTCTGCCACGTGTAGAACGGACTCAGTAAGTGTAGCTTCGTTGTTCGGAGTATCGATCTCCTGGACATGCGGTTTGCAAGCTTAATCTGCCCGGATGTGAGTTTAGAGTTGTCCTTCTCCTAGCCTGGCTGCCTGTCAAGGTTTGCAAGCTCTGTCTGCCCGGATGTGAGTTTAGAGTTGTCCTTCTCCTAGATTGACTGCCTGTAAAAGCTTGCAAGCTCTATCTGCAGGGTGTGAGTTTAGAGTTGTCCTTCTCCTAGATTGACTGCCTGTCAAGGTTTGCAAGCTCTATCTGCCCGGATGTGAGTTTAGAGTTGTCCTTCTAGCCTGGCTGCCTGTCAAGGTTTGCAAGCTCTATTTGCCCGGATGTGAGTTTAGAGTTGTCCTTTTCCTAGACAGGCTGCCTGTCAAGGTTTGCAAGCTCTATCTGCCCGGGTGTGAGTTTAGAGTTGTCCTTCTCCTAGCCTGGCTGCCTGTAAAAGCTTGCAAGATCTATCTGCCCGGGTGTGAGTTTAGAGTTGTCCTTCTAGCATGGCTGCCTGTCAAGGTTTGCAAGCTCTATCTGCCCGGGTGTGAGTTTAGAGTTGTCCTTCTAGCATGGCTGCCTGTCAATGTTTGCAAGCTCTATCTGCCCGGATGTGAGTTTAGAGTTGTCCTTCTAGCATGGCTGCCTGTCAAGGTTTGCAAGCTCTATCTGCCCGGGTGTGAGTTTAGAATTGTCCTTCTAGCATGGCTGCCTGTCAAGGTTTGCAAGCTCTATCTGCCCGGGTGTGAGTTTAGAATTGTTCTTCTAGCATGGCTGCCTGTCAAGGTTCGCAAGCTCTATCTGCCCGGGTGTGAGTTTAGAGTTGTCCTTCTCCTAGCCTGGCTGCCTGTAAAAGCTTGCAAGATCTATCTGCCCGGGTGTGAGTTTAGAGTTGTCCTTCTAGCATGGCTGCCTGTCAAGGTTTGCAAGCTCTATCTGCCCGGGTGTGAGTTTAGAGTTGTCCTTCTAGCATGGCTGCCTGTCAATGTTTGCAAGCTCTATCTGCCCGGATGTGAGTTTAGAGTTGTCCTTCTAGCATGGCTGCCTGTCAAGGTTTGCAAGCTCTATCTGCCCGGGTGTGAGTTTAGAATTGTCCTTCTAGCATGGCTGCCTGTCAAGGTTTGCAAGCTCTATCTGCCCGGGTGTGAGTTTAGAATTGTCCTTCTAGCATGGCTGCCTGTCAAGGTTCGCAAGCTCTATCTGCCCGGATGTGAGTTTAGAATTGTCCTTCACCTACCCTGCGTTCTGTTGCACTCTGCTTCATCTCTGCTACTATGTAGCTGCCTCAAGAGTTTTGATTGGTTGATTTTATTTAATAACTTTAAAAGCACATTATCATCACAAGTATAGGGTTTTGGAGGCCCTCTTTGAATACACGAGTCCCCAAAATTATTTCACACTCAAATTTTTCACTCTTGATCAAAGAAACGACTTAATAAAAGTATTAGAGTCAAAAATCATTCATACACAATCTTTGGTGACGTTTCTCTCAGTGGCAAAGGTCAACTTCATGCCAAGGTCGCGCAGCAGCTCGAGCGTCTCAAAGGCGCTTTAACTGCTTCACACTAGAGTGAGCCACTTGCTGTGCCTAGCAACGATGAAACTACAGTACTCGTAGCCGCATTTGATTGGCTCATACTAAACAGAACTAATTGGAAGTCACTCCATGGACTTGCACGGTAAACATGCATCAATCCATGGAGTTTACATACTTTGAAAGTGGCAAACGTGCCGATTGCTGTCAAATTTCGAAGAAATAAATGTTTTCGTTCTCTCATCGCCGTGGCAGAGTGGATTGTATGTCTTGGTTTGATATCTGTGGTAAACGTCTGCATTTATACCCATGAGTGTAACGATTTAGTAAACGACACACGTTTTGGGATTAACTTGACCTTCCTCTATGACTGGTGATGATTATCTCCCGTTTGTTATTAATAGATTTACGTTCATAATGCTTTTATGAAGTAGTATATTCGATCAAGAGAGATTTAAATAAATGTGAAATTATTTAGGGGGTTCATGTATCCAAAGAGGGCCTCCAAAACCCTCTACTTTTAATGGTAACGTGCTTTTAAAATAATTAAAGAAACCGACCAATCGAAACTCCTGAGCCTGCTACATCGTAGCAGAGATGAAGCAGAGTGCAACGGAACGCAGGGCTAGATTGACTGCCTGTCAAGGTTTTTAAACTCTATTTGCTCGGATTTGAGTTTCGAGTTGTCCTTCTAGCATGGCTGCCTGTCAAGGCTTGCAAGCTCTATCTGCCCGGGTGTGAGTTTAGAGTTGTCCTTCTCCTAGATTGACTGCCTGTAAAACCTTGCAAGCTCTGTCTGCAGGGTGTGAGTTTAGAGTTGTCCTTCTCCTAGACAGATTGCCTGTCAAGGTTTGCAAGCTCTACTTGCCCGGATGTGACTTTAGAGCTGTCCTTCTAGCCTTGCTGCCTGTCAATGTTTGCAAGTTATATCTGCCCGGGTGTGAGTTTAGAGTTGTCTTTCTCCTGGATTGACTGCCTGTCAATGTTTGCAAGCTCTATCTGCCTGGGTTTGAGTTCCGAGCTGTCCTTCTCCTAGCCTGGCTGCCAAACAAGACTTATTGAGCTGCACCTGTGACCTAGAGCGTGGGCTGGCGAGAGAGTGGGGAGGGGGGACTGCACGATTTCTGAACTTTAACATTCCATCTGTGCTGGTCAGGCAAAGAGGCTCATCTGAACACATCTTAATTAAATGTTGTGCCTCCAGGATTGGCCTCTACATGTATTCCCATGTGATGTCAAATTTTAGATGATCTGCCTGCCTACTCATCCGTTGGACTCAATGGGAGAATGCAGAATCAGAACTTAAAGTATTCTAGTGATTCTCGTGCCCAGTGGCCTTGCACTGCCTACGATCGCAGATAGGTTGTAAAAATCCATCCATCCATCCGTCCGTCCGTCCGTCCGTCCGTCCGTCCGTCCGTCCGTCCGTCCGTCCGTCCGCCCGTCCGTCCGTCCATCCATTCTAGAAAGAAATGAAAATTGCCTACCGGAATCACTTCCCATCAAGTAGGGCTGTAGCTTCGTATTGCTTGAGACACAATACAGCGTCACATGTAAACTTCAAGTCATCAGGGGAGACAACATTCAGTCTTACTGTTATTATCTCGACCCTGGATCACGTGGAACAACTATCTAATGTACGTATGGCATGCATTTAGTCCATGATTAGAAAAAAGATGAATTAAGTTAACCGATAAATCAGCCTCTTCAGGCTATGTAAGAGCGTAGTCTACAAAATCACTGGAGCGGTATGATTCAGAGCAAGACGTCGCGTTCTCCTGCT
>JAWQFJ010018599.1:12500-30000 GCA_034096865.1 Theodoxus fluviatilis
AAGCGAGTTGCCATGTGTCAACTGTCATGTTTGTAAAACCTACGTGCTTGCATTTTATTATGCTAGCTTTCCGGCATAGTGTTTGTAAGTTTTGTTTATCTTTATGACCTTTTTTTCATTCCTGCTATGATCGGTTGCGTTTATTCATTGCGATGAAATGTTTTGGCCACTATTATTCACTATAATAAATTCCACATGCATCATTAATTTAATACTCATCAACATTTTCGCAAACAAAAATTGTATGAATTCAGTTGCCAAAACTCTTCAACTCTGATTCAGAATCACTCAATTGTGATCAAGCCTCAAGGCGATATTTATCATCTAACGTGAATCATTCATTATCAAGACTGCTGAATAAGACTGAGGTGCTGACGTGACTAAATCAGCAGATTTTCGAAAACAAATATCGGCACACCTACAAAAGCAAAAGCCACAAGCTTCCTCCACCAGTTCAGCAGATTTAGATTACACTTCAAGTTCTGTATTTTATTGCGCTTAGCTCAAAACACATTTATATAATCATTACTTACCTCTCTTTATTTTTCCACGGAAAACGAAAAAACGACTTCTGTGGACACGCATAGCGCGAGTTAACACAGTTATTCGCACTGCAATGGTCACCTCCTTGATTTCTTCTTCGTGGTCGACATTTTTGACCGGCTAATCACGACTACGACTTCTGTGGACACGCATAGATGAGTTCAGAAAAAGCTCGAGGTACGACGAACGAGTAATGTAATATTAAGCAGTGCGCTCGCTCTATATTCAGTGTCTGAAATAGCCACAACCTTTTACTTTCCCTTCAGTTCATTGTATGACTGAAATCAACCCTCTTAATGTGACATTCCGCTTAGTGTGAAAATTTTTTCCTGTCCCTCAATTGAAGTTCACAATAAGAGGATTCCACGATCCACTGTAAATTGTTATGCTGACGCGGTATGTGGAAGTTGTCTTCCTTGACTCGAGCGTCACCGTTACCGCTTGGTGGCGCGCGTGACCCTAATTTCGCCGGAAGTGACCGGATGAACCATCTTATTGTAGAGGGTCTTTGGTCATACTAAACAATCAAATTTGGATCGTGAAATGTTTCGTCTGTATCTTGAAAGTGCGCCTGAATTGTGCTCGTATGTCAGCACGGGTGATCTGTGTGTGTGTTTGTGTGTGTCTTGTGTGTGTGTGTGTCTTGTGTGTGTGTGTGTGTGTCTTGTGTGTGTGTGTGTGTGTGTGTGTGTGTGTGTGTGAGTGGATGTGTGTATGTGTATGTGTTTGTGTGTGTGTATGGATGACTTTGAAAGGTTTTTTTTTCTCTCGATCTCATTGTCTTCTTCATTTTCGTTTCCGGCAGGCTGAGGACAGGGTCCAGATACGGGACACTACCAGAGAGGAGAAGGACGCCATTTTGGGTATAGCCCCGAACATTTACTTCGGCCTTGACTACCTGCCTGCCAAGTTTGATCAAATTGCCGCAGACCCAAACATCACAGGATTAGGTGCTTACGTGGACGGACAGCTGGTATGTAGCATTCTGTAGAGCCGGCGGAGGCATGGCGTATGTAAACGTTGATAGACATTGTCGACCTGAAGAAGGAACTTGGCTCCGAAAGCTTGCTTTTCCTACAACGCATCGCCATACTTCTTTGGTCACCCTCCTCTTGTTGTTGATAGATCCAGTGTCACGGAGTACCGTGATTTAAGGTCAGTAAGATGTGACTCCAGAACCTGCCTGCCAAAGGGTTGGCATTCACATCAGAGGCAGATTTTGCCGAACAATCCTGACGCATCATGCACAAACCTCTAGCAGGACCAGAAGCGAGTTTTATCTGGAAAGGTATTCCGGGGGGTGGGGGGTCGAGGGGGGGTGGGGTGGAGAAAGCAATGTTCAGAGATGAGCGGCCACGGCGAGTGCCTGCGTGGACAGGTTCATGTCGTAGGAGAGGTTTGGGCTTCCTGAGTGCCTGCGTGGACAGGTTCATGTCGTAGGAGAGGTTTGGGCTTCCTGAGTGCCTGCGTGGACAGGTACATGTCGTAGGAGAGGTTTGGGCTTCCTGAGTGCCTGCGTGGACAGGTTCATGTCGTAGGAGAGGTTTGGAGTTCCTGAGTGCCTGCGTGGACAGGTTCATGTCGTAGGAGAGGTTTGGGCTTCCTGAGTGCCTGCGTGGACAGGTTCATGTCGTAGGAGAGGTTTGGGCTTCCTGAGTGCCTGCGTGGACAGGTTCATGTCGTGGGAGAGGTTTGGGCTTCCTGAGTGCCTGCGTGGACAGGTTCATGTCGTAGGAGAGGTTTGGGCTTCCTGAGTGCCTGCGTGGACAGGTTCATGTCGTGGGAGAGGTTTGGGCTTCCTGAGTGCCTGCATGGACAGGTTCATGTCGTGGGAGAGGTTTGGGCTTCCTGAGTGCCTGCGTGGACAGGTTCATGTCGTAGGAGAGGTTTGGGCTTCCCAAGTGCTCGCCGTGAGCGCTCAAATCTGAACATTATTTTACTCAATACCTTTTCTAACGAAACGGGCCTCTGAACCCGCGAGACGATCGCATGTGCCTTTGGGCTTCTGCGAAACAAGCCCCGGATGTGGATGTAAACTTTGACGGGTGTTTATGTTTATGTAGATGTTTAGAGGTTATGATTAGAGTGGCACCAACGCAGAGCTCGACTGCAAGGAGAAGGCTCGCTCTTTCGCAGGTCACGAGTCAGTGAAACAAAGTCTTCACATCCGAAGAGAGGCTCACGCTAATATCTTGCAAGGATTTGCAATGAGCAGACCCGTGTCAATATGTGTGAACATGATGAAAAGAGGCAGGTTTCGCAGCGGCAGCCCTGACTCATCATACGCGATGTAAAGACAATCGAATGTTGACACACGTTGACATCGGCATAATGCCTCTCTATACTTCGCGTCTATGTAAAGCGCCTCAGACCTGCATGCACATGTTGAAAACATACTGTAAACTTTCGAGGAAGGAAAGGAAGACCTTGTCAACACAGATGTTATTATCAGCAGTCATTGCACTTTATTCCTTTTTCAAAAGTGTGTCCACATATGATCAAACAGTTTCAGCACATTGCGTCAGTCACCTGCGAAAAATACACGTTTACAACGCCGACATAGCTCTGATTGGCTCTTACCTTCTCTGCATCCGCTATGGAGGTTTTTTTACCCTCGGTCCGTTCGTTGGTTGGTTGGTTGGTTGGTTGGTTGGTTGGTTGGTTGGTTGGTTGGTTGGTTGGTTGGTTGGTTGGTTAGGTTGGTTAGGTTGGTTAGGTTGGCTAGGTTGGCTAGGTTGGCTAGGTTGGTTAGGTCGGTTAGGTTGGCTAGGTTGGTTGGGTTGGTTAGTTGGCTGACTGGCTAGCTGGTTATTTGGTTGGTTATTTGGTTTAGTTAGTGTTGTTAGTTTAGTTAGTTTAGCTAGTTTAGTTAGTGTATATAGTGTAGTTAGTTAAGTTAGTTTAGTTAGTTTAGTTAGTTTAGTTAGTTTAGTTAGTTTAGTTAGTTTAGTTAGTTTAGTTAGTTTAGTTAGTTTAGTTAGTTTAGTTAGTTTAGTTAGTTTAGTTAGTTTAGTTAGTTTAGTTAGTTTAGTTAGTTTAGTTAGTTTAGCTAGGTTAGCTAGGTTAGTTAGCTTAGTTAGGTTGGTTGGTTAGGTTTGTTCGGTTGGGGTTGGTTGGGTTGGTTAGGTCGGTTGGGGTCGGGTCGGGTGGGGTCGGGTCGGGTCGGGTCGAGTCGGGACGAGTCGGGTCGGATCGGGTCGGGTCGGGTCGGGTCGGGTCGGGTCGGGTCGGGTCGGGTCGGGTCGGGTCGATTCGGGTCGGGTCGGGCCGGGTCGGGTCGGGCCGGGTCTGGCCTGGCCTGGCCTGGCCTGGCCTGGCCTGAGTTGGTTGGTTGGTTGGTTAGTTTTTCAGCAAAAAAATCTCAAAACGTTTAGAACTGATTGTAATGCATTATTGGAAGGTCAGGGCTTCACCCAATGAACGACCCATTAAAGTTCAGAGGTTATCCGTTATCTTGTTTTGGAAATACAAGCATTACAATAATTTTTATCGCGCATCAAGAAGTCGGTGACGTCAAACTATTGATGACGCCGGTGAATGCGTTTTCGCTCTCAGAGACCTCAAGCAGACGCTAAAATGAACCAAACTTCGTAGTATCTGGCTTAGCTAGTAGAAATCCCTCCTTGATTGAAGTATAACGACAATGTACGAGAACTTGTGGCTTCCATGGTGAGACCTGCCCTCTCTGCGTGCTCCCTAGTCTATGATTCAGCGTGGCGAGTGAGGCAAGGACGAATCAGTATGGACTTGGGAAGCAAAGTTGGCAGCAACATCTGCTACCCACTGGGACTGTCTGGAAATCTGGCAAGGCTTGACAACGTTCGTATTCCACCCCCACCCCTCACCCCCCCCCCCCCCCCTCATCCCCAGTAAAACCTACTGCTCCGCTGCCTCTCCACAAGCGTGCTGTGTTGGGGCCACTGCTTACTTGGAAATGCGTGGACTTTGGGGCGCTATCACACGCCACAGTCAGTAGTGCGTTCAAGAAGACCTACCGTTCCCCGACCTGTAGGCGAGCCCCCAAAGTGCACTCATGAACGACTCGTTATGACCGAGGCGGTAGCCAAGATGGCTTCTGCGATGCCTTCTCATTGTCGCGGATTGCGTTTCTCAACCAAGTGTGCAAACCAGCAGCTGCAGACTGCTCGTTTCTTAAGGAAGCTGATAAAATGCGCTACGCTGTAGCTGTGCATGAAAGCTCTGCATCGCTCGAATCGAAATGTATGTCAAAATGATAGTGCCGACTTGGTGTAAGCAAGAATATTTCGATGCTCACTTCAAGGGAGGGGACACAACAAACTAAGAGATAATGTAAGATATAAGAGTTGCCTCCCTTGAAATTGTTTTGCCATCTGTCGTGGAAATGTTTGCTCACTAATGTAAGATATAAGAGTTGCCTCCCTTGAAATTGTTTTGCCATCAGTCGTGGAAATGTTTGCTCACATCTCTCCCAGTAATTATTTCAGAGCAGTTATTCTTATTTTTAAAAAAGAACAATATCAGCCTAACTTCTTGTAACTTCTATCATAGGCTGGGTAATAATCACAGGTCGAAACGCGTGCCACAGCGCATATTTGTGATGGCAACTTTCTTCCTTTCCTAGAAGGCAGCCATTTTGGTTATACAAGTGCAACGGCGCTCCGGCGCGGTATCGACCGGTCAATAACGGTAGGCCTCTTGAACGTACTACAGGGCTTCATCTGCGCGCAACCACGTGACTTTTAATGAGCTGTGCAAGGTTCTCGAAAAAACGCTCGCCTGGAGTGAACGACAGCTTTCATGTATACATCTGGCAAGTTCTAGCAGACTTTTGTGGGAGACAAATAAACAAACCAAGCATTAAACAAACCAACCATCAAACAAACCAACTATTAAAATAAACCTTAAACTCATTGCACATAGACAAATAACATTGCCAAAAATACCTCTGTACAAAAAGTTCTTGCAAGTTATTATTGAAAAAAATCACACAAACTCCACTTTTGGATAGATCGTTTAAGACTAAGTACTATCTAAACGATAAAACGTAAATAATTATTAGCTAAAGTGCGAGATATTGCACAAAATGCAGTAATAAAATTGGGAAACCAATCATACGCCACTGCAACCGGGTGTCTGCGTTGCGTATGCCATGGGATAATTAAACAAACGAACAAACCATTTAACAAACAAGCAAACAAACAAACCAACCACGAAACAAACAAACAAGCAAGACGTAAACCATACACATTTATTAGAATCAAGGATTCTGCGTGTGAGTAATATTTCTGTAGCGCACATCACCACACTACGATGGGTAAAAGGCTCTTCCGTGCATTTCAAGCCGTTCCTTCCCGTGCTCATCGGAGAGTTCCGAAAGCTGTTAAAGGTTGTCAGGTTCTGTGTTGAAGATCTACAGTACTCATCAAGAGATCAATACCTGAAAATGTCCATTGCAATGAAAAGGTAAAGGTAAAGGTGCTTGTTTATATTGCGACATTCCATCCAATGATGGATGCTCAAACCGCACACAATTACCCCTGGTCATCGGGCTACCTCTTTTTATCATTCCAACACCATCTGAACTCCCTGGGAAGCATGCAACCAGGTTGCGGATGAACGCGCCAAAGTCTGCTTTCACAATTTTCCAACTCAGCCCTCACAGGTACCCCTTTTACTCCTTTGTGGGGAGAAGCAATGTGAGTAAAGCCCCTTGCTCAAGGATGTAACTCTAGAATCCGAGCATCTTCGAACACTGTACACACCGGCCGCAAACGACTGCAGGTCCAGCGCACTGACCATTCGGCCACAGAGGCCTACGCATCTTAGCTTTCCATGCACTGTCGGTCTGCATGACATCTGCTCGTTGCTCGTAAACGATGCAACATTTCCATGAATCAATATCACCCATGCAGTGATGTGCGTTATATAATTTATTTTCAGTCACATCATTTCAATGCTTTTTCTCTCCAGCGACGCTATGTTTTAAGCGTAGCTACATTTCCTTTACATGCCCAGATGTTCAGAATCCACAGAACATCAGCTGGTCATTTCCATACGTCACAGGGCCCTCTCGTGTTAATTCCAGTCTAATGGTCTTGTTAGGAATTTTTTTCGTGAGACACTATTGCCGTAAGACATTAATAACGTCACGTTATAACTGTTCCAACTTTTACTCACACCAGGTGGCCTACAACGCGGGTCACATCCTGGACGGGGGCAAGACCTTGATTATGCGTGCTGCCAGGGTCAAGGACGGCTACCTGGGCATGGGGCTGTACGGACGTCTCAGCAAGGAGTCCGTCTCCATCCTTCGACGGCGCCATCCTGGACTGGTGCGGGAGGCCATCACCACCAACAACATCAACATGCAGTCCAACAAGGCGGGACTGCTTCGCCGCTACGAGCTGGTGGAGACCAGGGTAGGCAAGGCGTTCCGAGCTGGTGGAGACCAGGGTAGGCAAGGCGTTCCGATGATGAAGTGTGCTTGGGATGGCCCACTTCAGAATTTGCTTGTACACACAGCTACGAGCTGGTGGAGACCAGGGTAGGCAAGGCGTTCCGATGATGAAGTGTGCTTGGGATGGCCCACTTCAGAATTTGCTTGTACACACAGCTACGAGCTGGTGGAGACCATGGTAGGCGAGGCGTTCCGAGCTGGTGGAGACCAGGGTAGGCAAGGCGCTCCGATGATGAAGTGTGCTTGAGACGGCCCACTTCAGAATTTGCTTGTACACACAGCTACGAGCTGGTGGAGACCAGGGTAGGCAAGGCGTTCCGATGATGAAGTGTGCTTGGGATGGCCCACTTCAGAATTTGCTTGTACACACAGCTACGAGCTGGTGGAGACCAGGGTAGGCAAGGCGTTCCGATGATGAAGTGTGCTTGGGATGGCCCACTTCAGAATTTGCTTGTACACACAAACAGACAAGAACGCATGCAGGCAGGCACACACGCACGCACGCAAGCGCGTGCACATACGTACGCATGTACTCATACACACATGCTCGCACGCGCACACATGCACACACGCCTGCGTGTACACACACACACACACACACACACACGCACACACACGCTCGAGCACACGCGCACGCACGGAAGCGCGCACACACGCACACACACACATGCACGCACGCACGCACGCACGCACATACAGGCACGCGCACACACGTAAACGTACCCAACACATACACAATGGTACACAACGTAATATCATAAACACTTTTTTTGGTTCGTGTGTGATTTAATTCAATATTTCATACCATTCTTTTTTATGATGTAGAAAAGTAATGTTTATGCAGCCTTTATCGCATGAACGGACGAAAGCTCAGCTTCACTATTTTCTCCACAGGCCCTGTACTGGTGGACGTGCAAAGACAAGCTTTTGCCTGTGGTGCCTCAGGAGGACGTCATATCAGCATCCACGATGGACCAAGATGGTCTTTTCGGCCTCTTTCAGAAACCGGAGACTGCGCTCCTCTTTCCAAATCGAAGAATCACTATTAATTGGGTCCCATTCAGGATCGACGAGATATCAAACTTCGACCAGCACTTCTTCGACTCTACTCTCATTCTCCACAACCATGTATCGGCCGTAGACGGACCCAGAGAGGGCTCGGCTGAAGGTCGTCTGAGAACCGAAGATCCCAGCAAGCTTTTGGACGGCAGTGCCAAGCCAAGCAGCAGTCATGATGAAGTCAAACTGATCACCTTCGGCAGCTGGTTCAGCAGAGAGCGTCAGCAGGGTCTGTCGTACTACGTAGATGCCTATGGGACACACCTGGACTTGCTGAAGCAGCACATCCTCCTTCACCTGAAGAGAGCCTACTGGCTGGCGAGGCAACACGGTCTGGCCAGCCTGGTACTGACGTGCTGCTGTGAAGAGTCCCTGTCATCTGAGATGATGGCAGACTTCGCCCACAGTGTGGGACTGACAGCCGCTGACGTAGCGTACACGACCATGTTGCTCCTAGAAAAGGAATACGAGAAGCAACAGTAGTGAGGAATACGAGGAGAAGTAGCAGTAAGGAATATGAGGAGAAATAGCAGTAAGGAATATGAGGAGAATTAGCAGTAAGGAATATGAGGAGAAATAGCAGTAAGGAATATGAGGAGAATTAGCAGTAAGGAATATGAGGAGAATTAGCAGTAAGGAATATGAGGAGAATTAGCAGTAAGGAATATGAGGAGAATTAGCAGTAAGGAATATGAGGAGAAGTAGCAGTAAGGAATATGAGGAGAAATAGCAGTAAGGAATATGAGGAGAAATAGCAGTAAGGAATATGAGGAGAAATAGCAGTAAGGAATATGAGGAGAAATAGCAGTAAGGAATATGAGGAGAATTAGCAGTAAGGAATATGAGGAGAATTAGCAGTAAGGATTATGAGGAGAATAGCAGTAAGGAATATGAGGAGAATTAGCAGTAAGGGATATGAGGAGAAGTAGCAGTAAGGAATATGAGGAGAAGTAGCAGTAAGGAATATGAGGAGAATTAGCAGTAAGGGATATGAGGAGAAGTAGCAGTAAGGAATATGAGGAGAAGTAGCAGTAAGGAATATGAGGAGAAATAGCAGTAAGGAATATGAGGAGAAGTAGCAGTAAGGGATATGAGGAGAAATAGCAGTAAGGAATATGAGGAGAAGTAGCAGTAAGGAATATGAGGAGAAGTAGCAGTAAGGAATATGAGGAGAAAACGTAGTAAGGAATATGAGGAGAAATAGAAGTAAGGACTATGAAAATAATTAGTAGTAAGGGCTATGAAGAGAAATAGTAGCGAGGAATATGAGGAGAATTAGTAGTATGGGATATGAGGAGAAGAATCAGCAAGGTATATGAGGAGAAATAGTAGTAAGGAATATGAGGAGAAATGGCAGTAAAACATATTCGGAGAAATAGTAGTAAGGAATTTAAGGAGAAATATCATTAAGCATTATGAGGAGAAATAATAGTAAGGAATATGGGGAAAATAGTAGTAAGAAATATTTGGAGAAATAGCAGTAAGGTATATGAGGAAAAATAGTAGTAATGAATATGAGGAGAAACGGCAGTAAAACATATTTGGAGAAATAGCATTAAGGAATATGAGGAGAACTAGTAGTAAGGAATATGGAAGAAATAGTAGTAAGAAATATTTGGAGAATTAGCAGTAAGGCATATGAAGAGAAATAGTAGTAAGGGATATGGGGAGAAATAGTAGTAAGAGATATGAGGAGAAATAACAGTATGGAATATGAGGAGAAATAGTAGTAAGGGATATGAGGAGAAATAGTAGTGAGAAATGTGAGTAGAAATAATAGTAAGGAATATGAGAAGAAAAAATAGTAAGGGTAAGAAGAAATAGTAGTAAGGGATATGGGGAGAAATAGTAGTAAGGGATATGAGGAGAAATAGTAGTAAGGGATATGAGGAGAAATAGTAGTAATAAAATGAGGAGAAAAAGTAGTCAGAGTTATGGGGAGAAATAGTAGTCTGGGATATGAGGAGAAATAGTAGTAATAAAATGAGGAGAAATAGTAGTAAGGGATATGGGGAGAAATAGTAATAATAAAATGAGGAGAAATAGTAGTAAGGGATATGGGGAGAAATAGTAGTAAGGGATATGGAGAGAAATAGTAGTAAGGGATAAGAGGAGAATAGTAGTAAGGGGTATGAGGAGAAATAGTAGGAAGGGATATGGGGAGAAATAGTAGTAAGGGATAAGAGGAGAAATAGTAGTAAGGGATATGAAGAGAAATAGTAGGAAGGGATATGAGGAGAAATAGTAGTAATAAAATGAGGAGAAATAGTAGTAAGTGATGTGGGGAGAAATAGTAGTAAGGGACATGAGGAGAAATAAAAGTAAGGGGTATGAGGAGAAATAGTAGTAAGGGGTATGATGAGAAATAGTAGAAAGGGATATGAGGAGAACTAGTAGTAAGGGATAGGGAGAAATAGTAGTAAGGGATATGAGGATAAATAGTAGGAAGGGATATGGGGAGAAATAGTAGTAAGGGATATGGGGAGAAATAGTAGTAAGGGATATGAGGAGAAATAGTAGTAAGGGATATGAGGAGAAATAGTAGTAAGGGATATGAGGAGAAATAGTAGTAAGGGATATGAGGAGAAATAGTAGTAAGGGATATGAGGAGAAATAGTAGTAAGGGATATGAGGAGAAATAGTAGTAAGGGATATGAGGAGAAATAGTAGTAAGGGGTATGAGGAGAAATAGTAGTAAGGGGTATGAGGAGAAATAGTGGTAAGGGGTATGAGGAGAAATAGGAGTAAGAAATGTGAAGAGAAATAATAGTTAGCCTCCTGCAATTCCGAAGGTCCACTCGACACAGATGTCCCAGAAGATCATATGGGCTCTGTAACCAGCGTATCGTGAAGCTGTAGGTCCCAGACATAGAAAATGACAGGCCGCGTTCTTTGTGACGTTCAATGAAAAGTGACTGAACTCAGATAGATTTATCTCCCTCTCCTCAAGAATTTCAGTCAAACTGCGCCGCTTTTGTGGCAGACATTTTTCTTTCGTAAAATGCCCTCTCGAATGAACACCGGGGAAGTTATCAGTGATTACCACAGACATGTAAAGCAGACGTTGTTAAATGCAGAACGTCAATAGCTGAAACAACTTGACTTAACTCCCTCTGAATACTCTTTTTTTCAATTCAAGTCACTGCATAAGGGCAGCTTCACAAAGAAGTCCCAACATCTCCAACCACTTTTCTATGTCTGATTCACAGTTGCTCATGGGAACGGCAGTTTTTCCTGCTACCTCCACAAACAACCTCAGAGGTCGGTGGGTTTGCCTGTAGCAAGGCCTTTCTGTAGATTTTCCTTTCCCTTGCAGGGAGTCTCTGCTCATCTCGAAACTGATAAGAGATTTCTGTATAGTCTGTCCCCATGTCTTTATCCTTTGTAGAAGGCTCCGCTCCATTGTTGACATTGCCCAAATTCTTCAGGATACACTTGAGGAGGTCGTTCATTGCTTTTTATCTACCCGTGGTGTGCTGGTTGTACTATGGAACTGCTCGAGGATATACACATATATCCCATAGTTTTTATCTGTCTGGACATGTAGATGATGGGACCTCTTGTATTGTGAAAAGATCACGTTGTACCGAACAGGGTTTCTACCGACTTAGTCCGAACATAGGCAGATATTTTATCCCCACATGTATCAAGCCATAATACTGACAGAAAAGTAAAATATCATAATGTGGATTCACTGCGGTCTTTCTTTTATGCTAATTTTTCCTTCTAAGTCAACTTGTAACCTCTGGCAAGAAAACTGAACCATACTGTGTCCACTTACTTGCAGTAAGTTAACATTCTTGGTAACTTCTGTCACATTGCCGCGTGACGATGACGATAATGACGACGACGACGACAGTGACGGTCACAACGCATATAGGCTCTCGAAGGCAAGCAAGATATAAAGAGACGTAGAAACAACGATGTACATCAAACAAAATGTTCAAAAGACATGCGTTTCCATTGATAGACAAATGTATCTTCAAACAGACAGACAGTCACACAGACAGACAGAAGGACACACAGATAGAGGGACAGACACACAGACCGACACACATACAAACAGACAGATACACAGACAGACACATAGATAGAGGGACAGACAGACACACAGACAGACACACAGACAGTGTGCCAGCGCCCTTGGCAGCAGGACACTGGTCTCATTGACTTGAGACACTACACACTGAGAGACAGCCTCGACATCGGCTGAAGCGCTTTGAGTCTCACTGAGTGGTAGTATCGCGCGGTATAAGAGTGATTATATATATATATATATATATATATATATATATATATATATATATACAGACAGACACACACACACACACACACACACAGACAGACACAGACAGACAGACACACAGACAGACACCCAGTACACACACACACACACACACACACACACAGACAGACACACAGACAGACACACAGACAGACACACACAGACAGACACACACAGGCAGACACACACACACACACACACACAGACAGACACACAGACAGACACACACACAGACATACATCTAAACTCTATTGGGGAAAACGAAGGATGAGAGATGTTACGCAGCTCGACTAGCTTGGTTTCTTTAAGTAATAAGTCTATGGGAAACACACACACACACAGCCAAACTGGCAACACTATCTCACACACTCATTCTATCAAAACGATGGAACACGACAGAATGAACAGTGAGGACACAGGTCAAAATTAAATCACTTTAATTTGTTTGGATATCAATTTAAGAAAATGGATAATTAAAGGTTAGTAATGATACTGGAGAAATAATAATTCAATTGAATCTTCACTAAGTAAAAACTACTAGGGCTTGCCAACCATTCAAAATGTACTTAACTGAATTTGTAGACTGTCCAATAAATCTCGTGGTTCCCAATAACGACGTGGCCAACTCGGTTTCACATTAAGTTCGCTTACACAAAGGTTTCCCACCTTTGGGACGGCTGTAGCAGCGGTACTAGTAGTGCAAGCAAGGGAGAGAGGGGGTGGTAGCACAGGGGAAACAGGTGGTCAATGAGAACACCATCAACGAAACTTGTATCTGGCTCCCTCGTCGCCGGGCAGATGTAAAGGGTCGCCGACCACTGTAGGTGGAGGAAAACTCGTTTTTCAAACGAGTTTAATGAAGAGACGCTTGCTCCCATGGCAGTGGAGATGACGCTGGTACTTCTAACGGATTTCGAATGGCGAGACGCTGCAGACACGTGGAGACGCCGTCGAATGGAGATGGAGGAAAACTCGTTTTGAAGAGACGCTTGCACCCGTGGCGGCGGAGAAAACGCTGATACTTCAAACAGGGCAAAGGGAGAGATAATTCGTATTGCAAACGGATTTAAGCTGACTCAGACGTCCAGCACTTCGGACTGACGAGCAGAGAGACGTCCCGGTACTTAGGTCGATGAGCAGAGAGAGCTGGCGCCTTGTACACGTGGTGGATCACTAGTGGGTGGTTGAATTGCGCGCGTGCCGCTCGCAGGGCGGAGCCTTTATACAACAAGCAATAATTCCAATGGTCTATCGTCCAATGGAAACATTCGGGCCTGCTCAATTCACCCCACTGTCCAATCACATGGTCCCCATATAAAAGCGAAGTTAATCACATGATGTCCTCAGTCAAGCTTTCGGAAAGGCAACCAATCACACGTTTCCTATTCTGCTCTGCATTAACTTGGATCAAGTCTTGTAATGATTGGGCAGAGGGATGGAATCCCACGGCCCAGCAATCTCTCTAGGCTATGCGAAGCCACAGCCACACAACTATAACGTTACTATTTTTGAACAGTTGGCAGTCACGCTAACTCACACAACACAGGTTAGTATATTCAGCACATTCACGTGAAAAGAGAGAGAGGGGTGGGTGATCTCGCCACAAGGGACAAAAACAGATATATATCCTAGTACGAATAATACGAAGCACAAAAGCATGAATGGCTGATAGTGTTTTCAGTTTGTTAACATTTATTAATAAGAACAAAGACAAATATACACCACACTCACAAAAGAGAGGCAAATGTCATCATCAAGCATCCTGGCAAAATAATCTTCACTCTCGCAAGGACTTTAGAATGATAAAGTTTGGCCCCTATCACACTATATATTTCTATTCCGTAGCCAGCCTTGTTACTTTGGCCTGACGAAGAAGCTGTGGCTTCGAAAGCTCGCCGTGAGAGACCCAGAGCACCGCTGCACGCCCCTGCCAACCCGCTGCCTCTCCATCCCGTAGTGGGAACTTCCCTCATCGGCTGCAGTATCACCCCCAAACGGCCCTTTTCAGGGCCCCATCTGCTCAAGAAAATACTTTTTTCGGTTTGCTTGTCATTGATTCTTTTTCAGTAACTGTACAGCCGACCCCGGCACTTGTATATCTCCAAAGTTCGGCATGGACACCCATAAAGTCTTCTATTACATTGGCAAACAGATGTACCTCTGGATTCCCAAAGACAAATACCAAAATGATCTCGAACATCAATGGGATGTGTAGGAATCCATGCTTTAGCGACGAAACAAACGTTTCGGGCTCTTTGCGACCACTTTCTGTTTTGTCTTTCATTGTACAGTACTGAAATTCATGCACAGGCAACTGGAAGGAATTAAACATTCCTCACAATCAGGCAGTATATCCACCATCTTGTCCTAAAAATGTTGAGGGTGCGAGTGGAAGTTGATCATCGACAATTGGTTATTAGGACTCAGAGTCTTAATGAACGCAGAAAATGATCGCCAATTCGGTATTTGAAAGGAGTTGTCTCCTTTCACCATTGAAACGGTCTTTTTTAAGTCAAAGGGGGACAACCCCCACTTTGTAGCATTCATTATTTTAGCTAAAGGGAGACAACTCTACTTTGAAATTATTTCTAAATTTTATGTAATGGATTCTATCCCTGTTCAATATCTCGTCATAAAAGAACACAGGAACTTCATACATTAGATCAAAATGTTGGCATTACATCAGCAAAAGCAAATGTATGTGCAAAGCATACATTCCTCAAGTGTAACTATGCAATATACAGCCACGTAAAGTTGGCAGATTCATTCCGCAGGACAAAACTAATAAGTAATTAATTAAAAGAGAAAACAATGCAAATGTACTATCTCAAAAGTCCAGATGCACATTTGACCAATCATATTCGTAGTCGATATAAAATAATAAATTGCAAAATGACAAAACTTTTAATGGCATTGAGACCAAGTTTTGCCTTAACGACAACAAACACATTGACAAGGTAAAACATTACTTTCCAACGTCTGACAAGATTAACGCCTATGCATGAGATTTCGATCATGATCCCGTGAATTGAAAATGTACAGTAAGGGATGAGTGAAACAGCACTATGACATGGGTTAAAAAGAAAGCATGCGTACCTGTACAACTTGAAGTGGGTAAATGTCAAACAAAATTACCACGGTGCCCTTCTTTCAAATGCTAGATATAGTGAATATACATGTACATGTGTACATAGAAACAATGGTAACTTTTATATTTCTCAAGCCACAGTCGGCAAAATCTGCATTCATTTCTTATTCTAACGAATCTTGTTATTTTTATTTTTCTTCTTTTTTTCCCCTGCTTTTTCCCTGTCTCTCTTCCTCCATCCCTCTCTTTCTCTTCCTTCCTTCCTTCCTTTCTTCTTTCCTCCCTTCCTTCCTCCCTCTCTCCCTCCCTTCCTCCCTCCTACCTTTCTCCTACCTTCCTCCTACTTCCCTCCTTCCTTCCTCCTTCCTTCCTCCTACCTCCCTCCTTCCTTCTTCCTACCTTCCTCATACCTTCTTCTTCCCTTCCTACCTTCCTTCCTCCTACTTTCCTTCCTCCTTCCTTCCTCCTACCTTCCTTCCTCCTTCCTTCCTTCTTTCCTCCTTCCTTCCTTATCCTCCTTCCTTTCTTCCTTCTCCTCTTTCCTTCCTTTCGTCTCCTTCTTCCTCCTTCCTTATCCTTCCTCATTCCTTCTCCTCCTCCTCCTCCTCCTCCTCCTCCTCCTCCTCCTCCTCCTCCCGATCTTCTCCTTCCGCTCTTCTCCTTCCTTCCTTTCCTCCTTCCGCCCTTCTCCTTCCCTCTCCTTTTTCTCCTTCTTCCTTCCATTCCTCCTTCCTTCCTTTTCTCCTTCCTTCCTCCTCCTTCCTCCCTTCTCCATCCTCCTTTCTCCTCCTTCCTTCGTTATCCTACTTTCTTCCTCCTCCTTCCTCCACCACCTTCATTAATCCTTCTCCTTCCTTCTCTTTCTTCCTTCCTCCTTTTTCTTTATTTCTCCTCTTTCTTCCTCCCTCCTCCTTTCTCCTCCTCTTTCCTCCTTCCTCTTCTTCTTTACTCCTTCTTCCTTCCATATTTTCCTCTTCTTCCTCTTCCTCTCCTTCATCTTCATCGTCCTCTTCATTATCTTCGTCTTCCTTAGTCCTCATTTTTCTCCCTCCTTCCTTCCCATTCCTCCTCCTTCTCCTTCCTCCTCCTTTCCTTCTCCTTCGTCATCCTCTCTCATCTTTCCTCCCCCTTTTTATTTTTATTCTCCTTCTTCTTTTTATCCTCCTTTTGATTTTTTATCCTCCTCCTTCTTATCCTCCTCCTTCTAACCCTCCTCCTCCTTCTCATCCTCCTCTTTAAAATAATAATAATAATAATAATAATAATAATAATAATAATAATAATAATAATAATAATAATAATAATAATAATAAATAGCATTTATAACGCGCATTTCTTGCAAGAACTCAATGCGCGGGCATAGCCACATTTACACGCAGTTTGTCGTCAGCCATACTACATAGCACAACGCTCGTACGACTATCATACCAGGACTTGAAAAAACTAGAAGGTTACAGAAAAGCAAGACGAAACATAAAGGTTTTTAACTGAGATTTTAAAATGTACATAGTTGGTGCATCACGGGGCCAGCCGGCAGGGAATCCCAGACACTAGGGGCAATGAAACTGAAACTACGCTCTTCTTATCCTCCTCCTTCTTCTTATCCTCCTATATCGTCTTATCCTCCTCCTTCTTCTTGTCCTCCTCCTCCTCCTCCCCCCACCCCCCTCCCACCCCCTCCTACTTTTCCTCCTTCATCCTCCTCTTCATCTTTCTCCTCCTTCTCTTTCCAAGCTTGGTCACTCACTCACTCAGTCTCAAAGATGAAAGAAGCATCTTTCAACTTTCTTACTCTCGAGCCCAAGCCATTCACAGCAATGCATTCAAGCTATGGCAAAATGCGCACAGCTTCAGTCAGCCTCTCCCAAAATGCCTGCCTAGCATCCTCCCTATCTGGCCAGGCGATGTACGTAGTGGTCTTCAGTATGGCGTACATCAGTCTGGTGACGTGAGCTGGGGCCACCTCCTCCAACATCACCACCACCATCAGGTCATGACCTCTCTCCAGCACCAGCCTGTGGGTCAAGGACAGTTCAAACTGGCACCACTCGCTGGCGGCGAAACCTTCACTCATGATGGCGATGAC
>JAWQFJ010018599.1:35000-41918 GCA_034096865.1 Theodoxus fluviatilis
TGAGGTCATGTTTTTCGATCAGATGCCGGAACTGTTGGACCATTGCAACGCCTTGCATGGTCATGTGTGTCTGTTGGGTGACTTCCAACTTTCATGTGGACTGTCTGCATAATCGTAGTGCTAGAAAAGTCTTGGATCTTCTTAGCATGTACAATCTGCGTCAGACTGTGGTAGGACCCACACATAAGCATGGTCACACTCTGGACCTGGTGATTGAGAGACCAGCAGATGGAATTCACCGTGTGTCGGAAGTGACGCGTGCTCTAGAGTCGGATCATTTATGTGTGTTAGTAGAGTTTGACATGAACCTCCCCTCACCTGTCCCTGTGTTCCGCGTTGTGCGCAATCTCAGTGCCATTGACAGAGCAGCTTTCCGGGGGGGATCTCATCGCGGAGTTAAATCGCAATGAGGACTGTTCTGCCAGTCAGTACAACACCGCCCTTCAGGCTGTTCTTGATAAGCACGCCCCTGTCTCCAGGCGCAAAGTGTCCTCTAAGAGGGTGACTCCGTGGTTTGGTCTTCTTGGAGATGAACTGCTACAGACAAAGAGGGATCGGCGCCGTGCCGAGAGAGAGTGGAGGGAGTCGGGTTTGACTGTGTACCATCAGTTGTACATAAAGGCCAAGAATTTTGTGACGTTCATTATCCATAAAGCAAAATCAATGTTCTACACATCTCAAATCTCTGAGGCAAAGTCTAGCAAGGAGTTGTATCACATTACCAATGATCTGTGTGCGAGAAAAAGCCCTACCCAGCTTCCCACGGTGTATCCCTCATCCTCACTCCCCAGCGTGTTTTCTAACTAGTTCGTGACAAAGGTAGATAAGCTGCGAGAGGACCTTGACTCTCAGCCTTCTGTCCCACGCCCCTTTGGTAAACCATTCAGTGGCAATTTCCTAGAATCTTTCGCCCCTGTCACTGAATCAGACGTCCGCAAGATCTTGTCTAACTCCGCCCCTAAAACATGTGACCTTGACCCCATCCCAACTCCCCTGCTCTTTGAGTGTTTAGACGTAGTGCTCCCCACCCTGACCAAGATTGTAAATGAGTCCCTCACTTCTGGAACCTTCCCTGATGTCCACAAAACTGCTCTTGTCACCCCACTGTTGAAAAAATCTAACCTGGACCATAATGAGTTAAAAAACTTCCGGCCTGTTAGTAACTTGTCGTTTGTTTCAAAACTGATAGAAAAGGTAGTTCTGTCTCAGCTCTCTGCTCACCTGACGTCCAACCAACTGTTCAACCCCCTACAGTCTGCGTATCGGCCTGGACACAGTACAGAAACAGCTTTAGTGAAAATTGTAAATGACCTTCTACGTGCTCTAGACAGAGGAGAAGTCTCTATTCTGGCGCTGCTACAAGAGGGTAACACTAAGCCATAGCCATATATCATGACCCACAAATAATGCCATCATATAATACTGTTTCTCTTTAACTCATAAGCAGACAGCAATTGATTAAAATATATTGATTTACGATAAAGGAGTAACAAAAATTCGAATGCCATGGAGCACAACTGAAGTAATTTTATGTTGCCTACAAAACAAATCATTCACATAAGCAGCTCCTAAAAGTGGACAAATTTAAGGACACAACGCAGTCAACATGCAAGAACAAGTGCCTAAAACTACCATGAAAAAGCAGCATCCTGATTAAGATAGATAGTAACAGAGGGAGTGAAATTCACTAACAGATGTGACGTGTTGTAATTATCGTCGTTGTTAATATGAAATATAGCCAATCGTCATTATTTAATTTATACAAATGGTTTTAGAAGGTAGCAACAGGTTGATGGATGGTGTTTTTAAGGACATAAGCTGGTGTATGGGATATGTAAGTGACTGTAAGCAAGTGATCGATAGAAAAGTCTAAGAGTTAAAGCAAATAAAGTCACGGTGTGTTCGCTAGTTGGAGTTGTACTCGCCTCTTACGAATCGTGTAGGGGTAGACACTGTGGGTCAACTCCTCACCCCGACCCAGAGGGGAGTAAGCAACAGGAAGTTCTTGGTGAGAGTCATACCCAGACTGACTTAGCGTAACTTTTAATTATAAATATGAGCAAGATGGAACTAAGGTTATCTGTTAGAGAAGACTAATTTATGATACAGCGCATTGGTTTTTGAATGACAGACTGCTACGAAAAGTGCTCGTATGAAATTTCTCACAACACTGAGGGGATGAAGCGTTTATGTGTGAGACGCCGGCATGTTATAAGAAAATCGCATGCATGGATTAAGAATGATGATAGTAGACTTGGCTCTCTATAACGTGAGGCTACTAGAAAAGCACTCGCTGTTTTAGTGTGAATTCCAGATAGGGGAAGGGTGGGCGGGATATAGACGAAAGCAAGCAATGTTGAGGAAAACCTCGACTTGCACAGTAACAAGAGCATGCCGAAGTGCAATCTTGAAAACTATTCGCTATCGTAATAGAATACTGTCGATTGTAACTGTTTCCATTCGAATTAGAGCGCGATAGATTTGAGCACGAAACCTCGGTAGAAAAACCCATTACGGGTTAATCCTTCTTGTAGAAGCCCTTAAGTCGGTGGAAACATCTGATCAGGACAATCTTATTCTGAAACAAAAATAATGCAGTATTTCGTAGACGTAGACAATCTCTGTATATAAACTCTTTCTCTCTGGAGCGGCTTTACCATGATATCACACTACACTTGTGTGGTGTCTTCTTGTATCGCTTTCATAAGACTGCAAGAAGTCAATCTTCTTTTCCTGGAACGACAAAGTCAAAACTAGCCTTCTCAAAAAATGTTGTGCCGTGTCTTCACGTGTGTTCTTTGTATGTCTTACGCCGCATGATGGTTCTGAAATCGTCACCGCGATCATACCCGTTATGTGCTGTGCATTCGTTACCCCGGCATTTTTGTATTACATTTGTTTTATCCTATATTTTCATTAAACACATCTTCTAACAGCTACCTCGTAATTGTTGTATATTGTGTTTTATTCTGGTCTTGTTCACCAACCATGAGGCATTGTGTACTTGTGTTGGCTTCATGGCATGGAAAAGGACCTGTTGAATCACAAAGAGTTACACGGGGGTGGGGTGGGGGGGTCCCGGGTGTGAGAACTAACATCGATCTAACTCATTCGTTTGTCACAATCATACTGATTGTGGCATTGAACATTGCTGGAACCTTCTCCAGTTTGTGAAAAGTATCATCGCTCTCTCCTCATGCATCCTGAATGAATGGATGGATGATGATGGTTGGATGGAGCGATGGGATTGATTCGATGGAATGGATGGATGATGGATGATGTATTGCTCTGGATGGATGGATGGATGGTGGTGGAGTTGTATCGCCTAGAGCCGTTGTGGGCTAGGTAAGGCATTCAGAACGAAAATTACAACAATCGTTTTGAGGCAAACGCAGATAAGTCCACGATGTCCCTATTTATTAGCTTCTTACGAATCGCGTGTGGCATGTAGTCGCGGTTGGTCAATGCTTAAACCCCCCATCCCACAAGGGGGCTGTGCCTGAGACACCACTGTGGGTATTCAGCCACTAAAGGACTCTCGCGGTCGTAGCACCCGTGTGGCTCGTGGAGTCCCACACGTGGAACGCAACTACTCTTCTGCAGCCTCAACGATGGATTCTGTTGGATGGTCTATCTGGCTCGAACCGGGGTCCTCTGGCGTGCAGTCTGATACCCCTCCGATGCAATCGTCTGTGGTTTCTCCTTATATTCTGGCTGACAGGTTAAGAATGGTGGCGTTTTGGGAGTACTGTAGGTCATTGAGCTCGATAAATCTCTAGAAAGTTAGGGAAGCGCAAATCAAGTTTGCGATGTCCCCTACTGATTCGCCTCTTTCGAACGCGTAGAGAGACGGGGTGGATCTATTCTCACTCCCAATCCCACAAGTGAGTTTCCTGGTAAGGGGCATTTCGCATATATGCCTGATTGACCATTCTGATCAGTAAGTGTCTCATGTGTGCCCCACGTTCGAATAAAACAGAACACGGATCAATCGGAGCGGGGTGGGGGAGGCGGCAGAAAATTTGCACGTTTTCTGCAAGCTGCCAGGCACGAAATCCAGAAGTTTCCCTGATTTAGGACAGTCCGTGTACGAATGAAACATTACAGAGGCTATGGGAATAAGATGAAGCTCACATACGATGTATGTCTCTGTGTGATTAGGAAACGGGAGTGAGGAAAAATAATGGCCAGAATGGCAAGTTAGGGAGATGAAAAAGTGGGACGAATTCATCAGGACAACGGTGAATGTTGGGTTGTTCTTGAACAAAAAAAGTACGTCATTCCAGAGGCGGGGCGTGCGCGGCGCTGTGTCTTTTAAAGAAAGGAAGATGGACATTCACTCATTGGGTGCGCGTGCATACGTGTGCATATGTGTGTTGGAGAGGAGAGAGAGGAGAGAGAAGAGGAGAAGACAGACGAGAGAGAGAGACAGAGCGTAGAGAGTGAGACATCTTAGTCACATGTTGGAACAACGGACCACCCTTGGACAGCCGAGAACAGAACAGGATGGATTGATGGTGTTTAAGTAACCCGGGCCTATCACCTTTTGTTATGCTATATAGGGCCAGTAAGCACGAAATCACTAGAATAAGTACCCAAAAAAAAAAAAAAAAAAAAAAAAAAAAAATAAATAGACGCAGTTTTTTCAAAAACGCAATCTAGTCACGGTGTCCCCTTTTATTCGCCTCTTACTAATGGTGTAGGGAGATCCGGTCATGGGGTCATTCTTACCCCGAACGCGCACGGAGGGGGTCACTTCTTTGTCCCGAAACCCACAGGGGCGCGTGAACAGAAGGAGGTACACACGAGACACAGAAGAATGATACGGATAAACACCCAACGAATAGTAACTATGTTATCGACACAGGCCAGCTGTAAAAATCCCATCGTATGAAACATCTTTTGAATATATGGGGACTTGTTACGCCTCATTCTGCTAGTCGTCGTGCTACTTCTCAGTAATTCAGTCCTTGGTTGCCGTATATACTGTAAACAACACTCACAACGACATATGATTCGCTGAGGTATTCGCGTGTGTGCTGTGTTTTATTCCAGTGTGCAAGATTTTCAAAACTTACACATTAAGTTTGAAGATAAAATTTTTCATATCACAAACGTTTAATAGACAGTCCTTATCATAAAGATTATGTTGAGGAGTACAAGAACTCATCTAACGACTCTCTTTCGATTATTGGACACTCAATCTCACATGTCTTTTCTCTTATCAAAACCACAGCATGTCTACCTCTGTCCAGCTCCCAGAGTCCATCACCATCGGCAATGCTACTGTCCCCTTTTCTAACACAGTGAAAAATCTAGGCGTTACGTTAGATTCCCACCTCACTATGCATGCACAGGTTCAGACCATCATTCGTTCTGTGAACTTTGAGCTCCGTTGCATCGGTTCAATCCGTCACTATCTCTCTGAGCAAGCGGCCAAGACCCTTGTCTCAGCGTTCATTCTATCCAAGCTAGATTATTGTAATGCTCTGCTTTATGGCTGTCCCGAGTATCTCATTGACAGGTTACAAAAACTGCAGAACAACGCCGCTCGCCTGATCTGTAGAGTCCGCAAATTTGAGCATATCACCCCCCACCTTCAGAAACTACACTGGCTCCGTGTCGAGGAACGTATCATTTACAAAATTGCATGCTTATCTTTCAACGCATTCACACAGACAGGACCCGCATACCTCACAGCCCTCATAGACACTTACACGCCACGCAGAACACTTCGCTCTTCAGCAAACACCACCACCCTCGTCCCTCGTAAAATGAAATCATCTTTTGGTGACCGCTCTTTCTTTGCCTCCGCTCCTCTCGTCTGGAACTCTCTCCCTGCTAATCTTCGTCTGTATCCCTCTTCCGAGTCTGACTCTTTCCGCGCTGATCTAAAGACACACCTGTTCTCTCTTGCATACACATCTGCCAAATAGCCCCCCCCCCCCCCTCCCTCCCACTGACCCCACCCGCTCAACTTCACAGCTCCCCGTACATATTCTCGTAATTGTATTTTGTAAATATTTTGTTTTTGATTCACTTATCTCGTTTGTGTTTGCTTGCTTGTTTGTTCTCTTCATTTGCTTATTTCATTCTTGTTTAGATTGTCGATTGGTTGTCTGCTTGCTTGTTTATTTACTGTGTTGGTATGCCTGCTTGATTGTGTTCGATTATTTTGCCTGCTTGTTTGTTTATTTTCTTTTGTTGTATGCTTGCTTCAACTGTGTTTGATTATTCTGCCTGCTTAATGTTATGTGTTTGTATGCTTGCTCTGATTATACGTGATTTTGCTGCTAGTGTTGATTGCCTACGTGATTTGCTTGTATCTGATTGTCTGCTTGTGATGTGTGAACGAGACTGTAAAGCGCTTAGAGCTCACATGAGAATAAGCGCTATAGAAATATTCATTATTATTATTATTAGTTCGCCACGACTACAAGTTCGTTGAATGTACCTTTGATGCTCTTCTTTCTTACATTCAAAATGCGTTCAACGCTTCAGGAGTCCAGAATCGCAGCTGGGCGAGCGAGACTGTTTAGGTCGCACATATGTCTCGCGGCGTCTGTTACCACGTGCAGCTGTTTACCAAACAAGCGAGTCATTGCATGCGGCACATGCGCAACTTTCAACCTGGCTGTGGAACTATGTAGTGGTCTATTGTATTCAAGATAAGAAAAAAGAAAAACAACCGGAAAATACCGCCGCTCCGCCAATGATGATTACGTCACCTAATGGTGACCTAATGGTGACGCATCCACTTGCCTGGAACGCCCTCACCATTATAACGTCACTTTGATCTACTTCCTCACAGTCCTGTTGCATGCATGGATGAACATTACCAATAGACCCGCTCATGCATTCGAATACTCACATATTCATAAATGCATGTACACGCATAATACATAGACGCATACGCGC
>JAWQFJ010018605.1:0-20142 GCA_034096865.1 Theodoxus fluviatilis
GACAGACAGACCAGACAGACAGACCAGACGGACAGACCAGACAGACAGACCAGACAGAGAGACCAGACAGAGAGACCAGACAGAGAGACCAGACAGACAGACCAGACAGACCAGACAGAGAGACCAGACAGACAGACAGACAGACCAGACAGAGAGACCAGACAGAGAGACCAGACAGACAGACCAGACAGACCAGACAGAGAGACCAGACAGAGAGACCAGACAGACAGACCAGACAGACCAGACAGAGAGACCAGACAGACAGACCAGACAGAGAGACCAGACAGAGAGACCAGACAGACCAGACAGAGAGACCAGACAGAGAGACCAGACAGAGACCAGACAGACAGACCAGACAGAGAGACCAGACAGACAGACCAGACAGACCAGACAGAGAGACCAGACAGAGAGACCAGACAGAGAGACCAGACAGACCAGACAGAGAGACCAGACAGACAGACCAGACAGACCAGACAGAGAGACCAGACAGAGAGACCAGAGAGACCAGACAGACAGACCAGACAGAGAGACCAGACAGACAGACCAGACAGAGACCAGACAGACCAGACAGAGAGACCAGACAGAGAGACCAGACAGACCAGACAGAGAGACCAGACAGAGAGACCAGACAGAGAGACCAGACAGACAGACCAGACAGACCAGACAGAGAGACCAGACAGAGAGACCAGACAGACAGACCAGACAGACAGACAGACAGACAGACAGAGAGACCAGACAGACAGACCAGACAGACCAGACAGACAGACCAGACAGAGAGACCAGACAGAGAGACCAGACAGACAGACCAGACAGACAGACAGAGAGACCAGACAGAGAGACCAGACAGAGAGACCAGACAGACAGACCAGACAGACAGACCAGACAGAGAGACCAGACAGAGAGACCAGACAGACAGACCAGACAGAGAGACCAGACAGAGAGACCAGACAGAGAGACCAGACAGACAGACCAGACAGACAGACCAGACAGAGAGACCAGACAGAGAGACCAGACAGAGAGACCAGACAGAGAGACCAGACAGAGAGACCAGACAGACAGACCAGACAGAGAGACCAGACAGACAGACCAGACAGAGAGACCAGACAGACAGACAGAGAGACCAGACAGACAGACCAGACAGACAGACAGACAGACCAGACAGAGAGACCAGACAGAGAGACCAGACAGACAGACCAGACGAGACCAGACAGACAGACCAGACAGACGAGACCAGACAGAGAGACCAGACAGACAGACCAGACAGACAGACCAGACAGACAGACCAGACAGACCAGACAGAGAGACCAGACAGACAGACCAGACAGACAGACCAGACAGAGAGACCAGACAGAGAGACCAGACAGACAGACCAGACAGAGAGACCAGACAGACAGACCAGACAGACAGACCAGACAGACAGACCAGACAGACAGACCAGACAGACAGACCAGACAGACCAGACAGAGAGACCAGACAGACAGACCAGACAGACAGACAGACAGACCAGACAGAGAGACCAGACAGACAGACCAGACAGACCAGACAGAGAGACCAGACAGAGAGACCAGACAGACAGACAGACAGACCAGACAGAGAGACCAGACAGAGAGACCAGACAGACAGACCAGACAGACAGACCAGACAGACAGACAGAGACCAGACAGACAGACAGACAGACCAGACAGAGAGACCAGACAGACAGACCAGACAGACAGACCAGACAGACAGACCAGACAGACAGACCAGACAGACAGACCAGACAGACCAGACAGAGAGACCAGACAGAGAGACCAGACAGAGAGACCAGACAGACAGACCAGACAGAGAGACCAGACAGACAGACCAGACAGACAGACCAGACAGACAGACCAGACAGAGAGACCAGACAGACAGACCAGACAGACAGACGACAGACAGACAGACAGACCAGACAGAGAGACCAGACAGACAGACCAGACAGACCAGACAGAGAGACCAGACAGACAGACCAGACAGACAGACCAGACAGACAGACCAGACAGAGAGACCAGACAGAGAGACCAGACAGACAGACCAGACAGACCAGACAGAGAGACCAGACAGAGAGACCAGACAGAGACAGACAGACCAGACAGACAGACCAGACAGACAGACCAGACAGACAGACCAGACAGACAGACCAGACAGACAGACCAGACAGACAGACCAGACAGACCAGACAGAGAGACCAGACAGACAGACCAGACAGACAGACCAGACAGAGAGACCAGACAGAGAGACCAGACAGAGAGACCAGACAGAGAGACCAGACAGACCAGACAGAGAGACCAGACAGAGAGACCAGACAGACAGACCAGACAGACAGACCAGACAGACAGACCAGACAGACAGACCAGACAGAGAGACCAGACAGACAGACCAGACAGACAGACCAGACAGAGAGACCAGACAGAGAGACCAGACAGACAGACCAGACAGACAGACCAGACAGAGAGACCAGACAGACAGACCAGACAGAGAGACCAGACAGACAGACAGAGAGACCAGACAGAGAGACCAGACAGACAGACCAGACAGAGAGACCAGACAGAGAGACCAGACAGAGAGACCAGACAGAGAGACCAGACAGAGAGACCAGACAGACAGACAGACAGACCAGACAGAGAGACCAGACAGAGAGACCAGACAGACAGACCAGACAGAGAGACCAGACAGAGAGACCAGACAGAGAGACCAGACAGAGAGACCAGACAGAGAGACCAGACAGACAGACCAGACAGACAGACCAGACAGAGAGACCAGACAGAGAGACCAGACAGACAGACCAGACAGACAGACCAGACAGACAGACAGACAGACCAGACAGACAGACCAGACAGACAGACCAGACAGAGAGACCAGACAGACCAGACAGAGAGACCAGACAGAGAGACCAGACAGACAGACCAGACAGACAGACCAGACAGACCAGACAGAGAGACCAGACAGAGAGACCAGACAGAGAGACCAGACAGAGAGACCAGACAGAGAGACCAGACAGACCAGACAGAGAGACCAGACAGACAGACCAGACAGAGAGACCAGACAGACAGACCAGACAGAGAGACCAGACAGACAGACCAGACAGAGAGACCAGACAGACAGACCAGACAGAGAGACCAGACAGACAGACCAGACAGACAGACCAGACAGACAGACCAGACAGAGAGACCAGACAGAGAGACCAGACAGACAGACCAGACAGACAGACAGAGAGACCAGACAGACAGACCAGACAGAGAGACCAGACAGACAGACCAGACAGACAGACCAGACAGACCAGACAGACAGACCAGACAGAGAGACCAGACAGACCAGACAGAGAGACCAGACAGAGAGACCAGACAGACAGACCAGACAGACAGACAGACAGACAGACCAGACAGAGAGACCAGACAGACAGACCAGACAGACAGACCAGACAGAGAGACCAGACAGAGAGACCAGACAGACAGACCAGACAGACCAGACAGAGAGACCACAGACAGACAGACAGACAGACAGACCAGACAGAGAGACCAGACAGACAGACCAGACAGACCAGACAGAGAGACCAGACAGAGAGACCAGACAGACAGACCAGACAGACCAGACAGAGAGACCAGACAGAGAGACCAGACAGACAGACCAGACAGAGAGACCAGACAGAGAGACCAGACAGAGAGACCAGACAGACCAGACAGAGAGACCAGACAGAGAGACCAGACAGACAGACAGAGAGACCAGACAGAGAGACCAGACAGAGAGACCAGACAGACAGACCAGACAGAGAGACCAGACAGAGAGACCAGACAGAGAGACCAGACAGAGAGACCAGACAGACAGACCAGACAGAGAGACCAGACAGACCAGACAGAGAGACCAGACAGACAGACCAGACAGACAGACCAGACAGAGAGACCAGACAGAGAGACCAGACAGAGAGACCAGACAGACAGACCAGACAGAGAGACCAGACAGAGAGACCAGACAGACAGACCAGACAGACCAGACAGAGAGACCAGACAGAGAGACCAGACAGAGAGACCAGACAGAGAGACCAGACAGACCAGACAGAGAGACCAGACAGAGAGACCAGACAGAGAGACCAGACAGACAGACCAGACAGACAGACCAGACAGACAGACCAGACAGACCAGACAGAGAGACCAGACAGAGAGACCAGACAGAGAGACCAGACAGAGAGACCAGACAGAGAGACCAGACAGAGAGACCAGACAGAGAGACCAGACAGAGAGACCAGACAGAGAGACCAGACAGACAGACCAGACAGAGAGACCAGACAGAGAGACCAGACAGAGAGACCAGACAGAGAGACCAGACAGAGAGACCAGACAGAGAGACCAGACAGACAGACCAGACAGACAGACAGAGAGACCAGACAGAGAGACCAGACAGAGAGACCAGACAGAGAGACCAGACCAGACAGACCAGACAGAGAGACCAGACAGACAGACCAGACAGACAGACCAGACAGACAGACCAGACAGACCAGACAGAGAGACCAGACAGAGAGACCAGACAGAGAGACCAGACAGACAGACCAGACAGACAGACCAGACAGAGAGACCAGACAGAGAGACCAGACAGAGACCAGACAGAGAGACCAGACAGAGAGACCAGACAGACCAGACAGAGAGACCAGACAGACAGACCAGACAGAGAGACCAGACAGAGAGACCAGACAGAGAGACCAGACAGACAGACCAGACAGACAGACCAGACAGACCAGACAGAGAGACCAGACAGAGAGACCAGACAGAGAGACCAGACAGAGAGACCAGACAGAGAGACCAGACAGAGAGACCAGACAGACAGACCAGACAGACAGACCAGACAGAGAGACCACACAGAGAGACCAGACAGACAGACCAGACAGACAGATCAGACAGAGAGACCAGACAGAGAGACCAGACAGAGAGACCAGACAGACAGACTAGAGAGACCAGACAGAGAGACCAGACCGACCGACCAGAGAGACCAGAGAGACCAGACAGACAGACAGACAGACAGACAGACCAGACGGAGAGACCAGACAGAGAGACCAGACAACCAGACCAGACAGACAGACCAGACAGACAGACCAGACAGACCAGACAGACAGACCAGACAGACAGACCAGACAGACAGACCAGACAGACAGACCAGACAGACCAGACAGACCAGATAGACAGACCAGACAGACAGACCAGACAGACAGACCAGACAGACCAGACAGAGAGACCAGAAAGACAGACCAGACAGACAGACCAGACAGACAGACCAGACAGAGAGACCAGACAGACCAGACAGACCAGACAGAGAGACCAGACAGAGAGACCAGACAAACAGACCAGACAGACAGACCAGACAGACCAGACAGACAGACCAGACACAGAGACCAGACAGAGAGACCAGACAGAGAGACCAGACAGACAGACCAGACAGACAGACCAGACAGAGAGACCAGACAGACCAGACAGAGAGACCAGACAGACAGACCAGACAGACCAGACAGAGAGACCAGACAGACAGACAGACCAGACAGAGAGACCAGACAGACCAGACATAGAGACCAGACAGACCAGACAGAGAGACCAGACAGACAGACCAGACAGACAGACAGACCAGACAGACCACACAGAGAGACCAGACAGAGAGACCAGACAGAGAGACCAGACAGAGAGACCAGACACTCCAGACAGAGAGACCAGACAGAGAGACCAGACAGACAGACAGACAGACCAGAAAAAGAGACCAGACAGACAGACAGACAGACCAGACAGAGAGACCAGACAGAGAGACCAGACAGACAGACCAGACAGACCAGACAGAGAGACCAGACGAGAGACCAGACAGACAGACCAGACAGACAGACAGACAGACAGACCAGAGAGACCAGATAGAGAGACCAGACAGAGAGACCAGACAGACAGACCAGACAGACAGACCAGACAGACCAGAGAGACCAGACAGAGAGACCAGACAGAGAGACCAGACAGAGAGACCAGACAGAGAGACCAGACAGAGAGACCAGACAGACAGACCAGACAGACCAGAGAGACCAGACAGAGAGACCAGACAGAGAGACCAGACAGACAGACCAGACAGAGAGACCAGACAGACAGACCAGACAGACAGACCAGACAGACAGACCACACAGACCAGACAGAGAGACCAGACAGACAGACCAGACAGACAGACCAGACAGACCAGACAGAGAGACCAGACAGACAGACCAGACAGACAGACCAGACAGTCCAGACAGAGAGACCAGACAGAGAGACAAGACAGACAGACCAGACAGACCAGACAGAGAGACCAGACAGAGAGACCAGACAGAGAGACCAGACAGACAGACCAGACAGAGAGACCAGACAGAGAGACCAGACAGACAGACCAGACAGACAGACCAGACAGACAGACCAGACAGAGAGACCAGACAGAGAGACCAGACAGTGAGACCAGACAGAGAGACCAGACAGAGAGACCAGACAGACAGACCAGACAGAGAGACCAGACAGACAGACCAGACAGACAGACCAGACAGACAGACCAGACAGACAGACCAGACAGACAGACAGACAGACAGACCAGACAGAGAGACCAGACAGAGAGACCAGACAGAGAGACCAGACAGAGAGACCAGACAGAGAGACCAGACAGACAGACCAGACAGAGAGACCAGACAGACCAGACAGAGAGACCAGACAGACAGACCAGACAGAGAGACCAGACAGAGAGACCAGACAGAGAGACCAGACAGAGAGACCAGACAGACAGACCAGACAGAGAGACCAGACAGACAGACCAGACAGACAGACCAGACAGACAGACCAGACAGACCAGACAGAGAGACCAGACAGACAGACCAGACAGAGAGACCAGACAGACAGACCAGACAGAGAGACCAGACAGAGAGACCAGACAGACAGACCAGACAGACAGACCAGACAGAGAGACCAGACAGACAGACCAGACAGACCAGACAGAGAGACCAGACAGAGAGACCAGACAGAGAGACCAGACAGAGACCAGACAGACAGACCAGACAGAGAGACCAGACAGACAGACCAGACAGACAGACCAGACAGAGAGACCAGACAGACAGACCAGACGAGACCAGACAGAGAGACCAGACAGAGAGACCAGACAGACAGACCAGACAGACCAGACAGAGAGACCAGACAGAGAGACCAGACAGACAGACCAGACAGACCAGACAGAGAGACCAGACAGACGAGACCAGACAGAGAGACCAGACAGAGAGACCAGACAGAGAGACCAGACAGAGAGACCAGACAGACAGACCAGACAGACAGACCAGACAGAGAGACCAGACAGACCAGACAGAGAGACCAGACAGACAGACCAGACAGAGAGACCAGACAGAGAGACCAGACAGAGAGACCAGACAGAGAGACCAGACAGACAGACCAGACAGAGAGACCAGACAGACAGACCAGACAGACAGACCAGACAGACAGACCAGACAGAGAGACCAGACAGAGAGACCAGACAGAGAGACCAGACAGAGAGACCAGACAGAGAGACCAGACAGAGAGACCAGACAGAGAGACCAGACAGAGAGACCAGACAGAGAGACCAGACAGAGAGACCAGACAGAGAGACCAGACAGACAGACCAGACAGAGAGACCAGACAGAGAGACCAGACAGACAGACCAGACAGAGAGACCAGACAGAGAGACCAGACAGAGAGACCAGACAGAGAGACCAGACAGACAGACCAGACAGAGAGACCAGACAGACAGACAGACAGACAGACAGACAGACCAGACAGACCAGACAGAGAGACCAGACAGAGAGACCAGACAGACAGACCAGACAGAGAGACCAGACAGAGAGACCAGACAGACAGACAGACAGACCAGACAGAGAGACCAGACAGAGAGACCAGACAGACAGACCAGACAGACAGAGAGACCAGACAGAGAGACCAGACAGACAGACCAGACAGACAGACCAGACAGACAGACCAGACAGACAGACCAGACAGACAGACCAGACAGACAGACCAGACAGACAGACCAGACAGAGAGACCAGACAGACAGACCAGACAGACAGACCAGACAGACAGACAGACAGACCAGACAGACAGACCAGACAGACAGACCAGACAGAGAGACCAGACAGACAGACCAGACAGAGAGACCAGACAGACAGACCAGACAGAGAGACCAGACAGAGAGACCAGACAGACAGACCAGACAGAGAGACCAGACAGACAGACCAGACAGACCAGACAGAGAGACCAGACAGACAGACCAGACAGAGAGACCAGACAGAGAGACCAGACAGAGAGACCAGACAGAGAGACCAGACAGACCAGACAGAGAGACCAGACAGACAGACCAGACAGAGAGACCAGACAGAGAGACCAGACAGAGAGACCAGACAGACAGACCAGACAGACAGACCAGACAGACCAGACAGAGAGACCAGACAGACAGACCAGACAGACAGACCAGACAGAGAGACCAGACAGAGAGACCAGACAGAGAGACCAGACAGAGAGACCAGACAGAGAGACCAGACAGAGAGACCAGACAGACAGACCAGACAGAGAGACCAGACAGACAGACCAGACAGAGAGACCAGACAGAGAGACCAGACAGAGAGACCAGACAGACAGACCAGACAGACCAGACAGAGAGACCAGACAGAGAGACCAGACAGAGAGACCAGACAGAGAGACCAGACAGAGAGACCAGACAGACAGACCAGACAGACAGACCAGACAGAGAGACCAGACAGACCAGACAGAGAGACCAGACAGAGAGACCAGACAGACAGACCAGACAGACAGACAGAGAGACCAGACAGAGAGACCAGACAGACAGACCAGACAGACAGACCAGACAGACAGACCAGACAGACCAGACAGAGAGACCAGACAGAGAGACCAGACAGACCAGACAGAGAGACCAGACAGAGAGACCAGACAGAGAGACCAGACAGACAGACAGACAGACCAGACAGAGAGACCAGACAGAGAGACCAGACAGACAGACCAGACAGACAGACCAGACAGACAGACCAGACAGACAGACCAGACAGACAGACCAGACAGACCAGACAGACAGACCAGAGACCAGACAGACAGACAGACAGACCAGACAGACAGACCAGACAGACAGACCAGACAGACAGACAGACCAGACAGACAGACCAGACAGAGAGACCAGACAGACAGACCAGACAGACAGACCAGACAGACAGACAGAGAGACCAGACAGACAGACCAGACAGACAGACAGAGAGACCAGACAGAGAGACCAGACAGAGAGACCAGACAGACAGACCAGACAGACCAGACAGAGAGACCAGACAGAGAGACCAGACAGAGAGACCAGACAGAGAGACCAGACAGAGAGACCAGACAGAGAGACCAGACAGACAGACCAGACAGAGACCAGACAGAGAGACCAGACAGAGAGACCAGACAGACAGACCAGACAGACCAGACAGACAGACCAGACAGAGAGACCAGACAGAGAGACCAGACAGAGAGACCAGACAGAGAGACCAGACAGAGAGACCAGACAGACAGACCAGACAGACAGACCAGACAGACAGACCAGACAGACAGACAGAGAGACCAGACAGAGAGACCAGACAGAGCAGACCAGACAGACAGACCAGACAGACAGACCAGACAGAGAGACCAGACAGAGACAGACAGACAGACCAGACAGAGAGACCAGACAGACAGACAAGACAGACAGACCAGACAGACAGACAGACAGACCAGACAGAGAGACCAGACAGACAGACCAGACAGACCAGACAGAGAGACCAGACAGACAGACCAGACAGACAGACCAGACAGACCAGACAGAGAGACCAGACAGACAGACCAGACAGACAGACCAGACAGAGAGACCAGACAGAGAGACCAGACAGACAGACCAGACAGAGAGACCAGACAGACAGACAGACAGACCAGACAGAGAGACCAGACAGAGAGACCAGACAGACAGAACCAGACAGACAGACCAGACAGAGAGACCAGACAGAGAGACCAGACAGACAGACAGACAGACCAGACAGAGAGACCAGACAGACAGACCAGACAGACAGACCAGACAGACAGACCAGACAGAGAGACCAGACAGAGAGACCAGACAGAGAGACCAGACAGACAGACCAGACAGACAGACCAGACAGACAGACCAGACAGACCAGACAGAGAGACCAGACAGAGAGACCAGACAGACCAGACAGAGAGACCAGACAGAGAGACCAGACAGACAGACCAGACAGAGAGACCAGACAGAGAGACCAGACAGACAGACCAGACAGACCAGACAGAGAGACCAGACAGAGAGACCAGACAGAGAGACCAGACAGAGAGACCAGACAGAGAGACCAGACAGAGAGACCAGACAGAGAGACCAGACAGACAGACCAGACAGACAGACCAGACAGACAGACCAGACAGAGAGACCAGACAGAGAGACCAGACAGACAGACCAGACAGACAGACCAGACAGACAGACCAGACAGACCAGACAGAGAGACCAGACAGAGAGACCAGACAGAGAGACCAGACAGACAGACCAGACAGAGAGACCAGACAGACAGACCAGACAGACAGACCAGACAGAGACACCAGACAGAGAGACCAGACAGACAGACCAGACAGACAGACCAGACAGACAGACCAGACAGACAGACCAGACAGAGAGACCAGACAGAGAGACCAGACAGACAGACAGACCGACAGACAGACAGAGACCAGACAGAGAGACCAGAGAGAGAGCAGACAGACAGACCAGACAGAGAGACCAGGCAGACCAGACAGACAGACAGACCGCACTAGAACAGGACAGACAGACCAGACAGGACAGGACCAGACCGAACCAGACAGAGAGACCAGACAGAGAGACCAGACAGACAGACCAGACAGACAGACCAGACAGAGAGACCAGAAAGAGAGACCAGACAGACCAGACAGAGAGACCAGACAGAGAGACCAGACAGACAGACCAGACAGACCAGACAGACAGACCAGACAGAGAGACCAGACAGACAGACCAGACAGAGAGACCAGACAGAGAGACCAGACAGAGAGACCAGACAGACAGACCAGACAGACAGACCAGACAGAGAGACCAGACAGACAGACCAGACAGAGAGACCAGACAGACAGACCAGACAGACAGACCAGACAGACAGACCAGACAGAGAGACCAGACAGACAGACCAGACAGACCAGACAGAGAGACCAGACAGAGAGACCAGACAGACAGACCAGACAGACCAGACAGACAGACCAGACAGAGAGACCAGACAGACAGACCAGACAGACAGACCAGACAGAGAGACCAGACAGAGAGACCAGACAGAGAGACCAGACAGAGAGACCAGACAGACAGACCAGACAGAGAGACCAGACAGACAGACCAGACAGACAGACCAGACAGACAGACCAGACAGACAGACCAGACAGACAGACCAGACAGAGAGACCAGACAGAGAGACCAGACAGAGAGACCAGACAGACAGACCAGACAGACCAGACAGAGAGACCAGACAGAGAGACCAGACAGAGAGACCAGACAGACAGACCAGACAGAGAGACCAGACAGAGAGACCAGACAGACAGACCAGACAGAGAGACCAGACAGACAGACCAGACAGACAGACCAGACAGAGAGACCAGACAGACAGACCAGACAGAGAGACCAGACAGAGAGACCAGACAGAGAGACCAGACAGACAGACCAGACAGACAGACCAGACAGAGAGACCAGACAGACAGACCAGACAGAGAGACCAGACAGACAGACCAGACAGAGAGACCAGACAGAGAGACCAGACAGACAGACCAGACAGAGAGACCAGACAGACAGACCAGACAGACAGACAGACCAGACAGACAGACCAGACAGAGAGACCAGACAGACAGACCAGACAGAGAGACCAGACAGAGAGACCAGACAGAGAGACCAGACAGACAGACCAGACAGACAGACCATGACAGAGAGACCAGACAGAGAGACCAGACAGAGAGACCAGACAGAGAGACCAGACAGAGAGACCAGACAGACAGACCAGACAGAGAGACCAGACAGAGAGACCAGACAGACAGACCAGACAGACCAGACAGAGAGACCAGACAGAGAGACCAGACAGACAGACCAGAGAGACCAGACAGACAGACCAGACAGAGAGACCAGACAGACAGACCAGACAGACCAGACAGAGAGACCAGACAGACAGACCAGACAGACAGACAGACAGACCAGACAGACAGACCAGACAGACAGACCAGACAGACAGACAGACCAGACAGAGAGACCAGACAGACAGACCAGACAGACAGACCAGACAGACCAGACAGAGAGACCAGACAGACAGACCAGACAGACCAGACAGACAGACCAGACAGAGAGACCAGACAGAGAGACCAGACAGACAGACCAGACAGACAGACCAGACAGACAGACAGACAGACCAGACAGACAGACCAGACAGAGAGACCAGACAGAGAGACCAGACAGACAGACCAGACAGACAGACCAGACAGACAGACCAGACAGAGAGACCAGACAGACAGACCAGACAGAGAGACCAGACAGACAGACCAGACAGAGAGACCAGACAGACAGACCAGACAGACAGACCAGACAGACAGACCAGACAGACAGACCAGACAGAGAGACCAGACAGACAGACCAGACAGACCAGACAGAGAGACCAGACAGAGAGACCAGACAGACAGACCAGACAGACAGACCAGACAGAGAGACCAGACAGAGAGACCAGACAGACAGACCAGACAGACAGACAGACAGACCAGACAGAGAGACCAGACAGACAGACCAGACAGAGACCAGACAGACAGACCAGACAGACAGACCAGACAGACAGACCAGACAGACCAGACAGAGAGACCAGACAGAGAGACCAGACAGAAAGACCAGACAGAGAGACCAGACAGAGAGACCAGACAGAGAGACCAGACAGAGAGACCAGACAGACAGACCAGACAGAGAGACCAGACAGAGAGACCAGACAGAGAGACCAGACAGACAGACCAGACAGACAGACCAGACAGAGAGACCAGACAGAGAGACCAGACAGACAGACCAGACAGAGAGACCAGACAGACAGACCAGACAGACAGACCAGACAGACCAGACAGAGAGACCAGACAGAGAGACCAGACAGACAGACCAGACAGAGAGACCAGACAGACAGACCAGACAGACCAGACAGAGAGACCAGACAGAGAGACCAGACAGAGAGACCAGACAGACCAGACAGAGAGACCAGACAGACAGACCAGACAGACAGACCAGACAGACCAGACAGACAGACCAGACAGAGAGACCAGACAGAGAGACCAGACAGAGAGACCAGACAGAGAGACCAGACAGACAGACCAGACAGACAGACAGACAGACCAGACAGAGAGACCAGACAGAGAGACCAGACAGACAGACCAGACAGACAGACCAGACAGACCAGACAGAGAGACCAGACAGACAGACCAGACAGACAGACCAGACAGAGAGACCAGACAGAGAGACCAGACAGACAGACAGACAGACCAGACAGACAGACCAGACAGACAGACCAGACAGAGAGACCAGACAGACAGACCAGACAGAGACCAGACAGACAGACCAGACAGACGAGACCAGACAGACAGACCAGACAGACAGACCAGACAGAGACCAGACAGAGAGACCAGACAGACAGACCAGACAGACAGACAGACAGACAGACAGACCAGACAGAGAGACCAGACAGACAGACCAGACAGACCAGACAGAGAGACCAGACAGACAGACCAGACAGAGAGACCAGACAGACAGACCAGACAGAGAGACCAGACAGAGAGACCAGACAGACAGACCAGACAGACAGACCAGACAGACAGACCAGACAGACCAGACAGAGAGACCAGACAGAGAGACCAGACAGACGAGACCAGACAGAGAGACCAGACAGAGAGACCAGACAGAGAGACCAGACAGACAGACCAGACAGAGAGACCAGACAGAGAGACCAGACAGAGAGACCAGACAGAGAGACCAGACAGACAGACCAGACAGAGAGACCAGACAGACAGACCAGACAGAGAGACCAGACAGAGAGACCAGACAGAGAGACCAGACAGACAGACCAGACAGAGAGACCAGACAGACAGACCAGACAGACCAGACAGACAGACCAGACAGACAGACCAGACAGAGAGACCAGACAGAGAGACCAGACAGAGAGACCAGACAGAGAGACCAGACAGACAGACCAGACAGACAGACCAGACAGACAGACCAGACAGAGAGACCAGACAGAGAGACCAGACAGAGAGACCAGACAGACAGACCAGACAGAGAGACCAGACAGACAGACCAGACAGACAGACCAGACAGAGAGACCAGACAGACAGACAGACAGACCAGACAGAGAGACCAGACAGACAGACAGACAGACAGACCAGACAGAGAGACCAGACAGAGAGACCAGACAGAGAGACCAGACAGACAGACCAGACAGACAGACAGACCAGACAGACAGACAGACAGACCAGACAGACAGACCAGACAGACAGACCAGACAGACAGACCAGACAGACAGACCAGACAGACCAGACAGAGAGACCAGACAGACAGACCAGACAGACAGACCAGACAGACCAGACAGAGAGACCAGACAGACAGACCAGACAGACCAGACAGAGAGACCAGACAGACAGACCAGACAGACAGACCAGACAGACAGACCAGACAGAGAGACCAGACAGAGAGACCAGACAGACAGACCAGACAGACCAGACAGAGAGACCAGACAGACAGACCAGACAGACAGACCAGACAGACAAGACAGACAGACCAGACAGAGAGACCAGACAGACAGACCAGACAGACAGACCACACAGACCAGACAGACAGACCAGACAGACAGACCAGACAGACAGACCAGACAGACCAGACAGAGAGACCAGACAGAAAGACCAGACAGACAGACCAGACAGACCAGACAGAGAGACCAGACAGACAGACCAGACAGACAGACCAGACAGAGAGACCAGACAGAGAGACCAGACAGAGAGACCAGACAGACAGACCAGACAGACAGACCAGACAGAGAGACCAGACAGAGAGACCAGACAGAGAGACCAGACAGACAGACCAGACAGACAGACCAGACAGACAGACCAGACAGAGAGACCAGACAGACAGACCAGACAGACCAGACAGAGAGACCAGACAGAGAGACCAGACAGACAGACCAGACAGACCAGACAGAGAGACCAGACAGAGAGACAAGACAGACAGACCAGACAGACAGACCAGACAGACAGACCAGACAGAGAGACCAGACAGACCAGACAGAGAGACCAGACAGAGAGACCAGACAGACCAGACAGAGAGACCAGACAGAGAGACCAGACAGACAGACCAGACAGACAGACCAGACAGAGAGACCAGACAGACAGACCAGACAGAGAGACCAGACAGAGAGACCAGACAGACAGACCAGACAGAGAGACCAGACAGACCAGACAGAGAGACCAGACAGACAGACCAGACAGAGAGACCAGACAGACCAGACAGAGAGACCAGACAGAGAGACCAGACAGACCAGACAGAGAGACCAGACAGACAGACCAGACAGACAGACCAGACAGAGAGACCAGACAGAGAGACCAGACAGAGAGACCAGACAGAGAGACCAGACAGAGAGACCAGACAGAGAGACAAGACAGAAAGACCAGACAGAGAGACCAGACAGACCAAACAGAGAGACCAGACAGAGAGACCAGACAGAGAGACCACATAGAGAGACCAGACAGACAGACCAGACAGAGAGACCAGACAGAGAGACCAGACAGACCAGACAGAGAGACCAGACAGAGAGACCAGACAGAGAGACCAGACAGAGAGACCAGACAGAGAGACCAGACAGAGAGACCAGACAGACCAGACAGAGAGACCAGACAGAGAGACCAGACAGACAGACCAGACAGAGAGACCAGACAGACCAGACAGAGAGACCAGACAGAGAGACCAGACAGAGAGACCAGACAGACAGACCAGACAGACAGACCAGACAGACCAGACAGAGAGACCAGACAGAGAGACCAGACAGTCCAGACAGAGAGACCAGACAGAGAGACCAGAAAGAGAGACCAGACAGACAGACCAGACAGCCCAGACAGAGAGACCAGACAGAGAGACCAGACAGACAGACCAGACAGACCGACCAGACAGACAGACCAGACAGACAGATTAGACAGACAAGACAGACAGACCAGACAGACAGACCAGACAGACCAGACAGGCAGACCAGACAGACCAGACAGAGAGACCAGACAGACAGACCAGACAGACCAGACAGAGAGACCAGACAGACAGACCAGACAGAGAGAGCAGACAGACAGACCAGACAGACCAGACAGAGAGACCAGACAGACCAGACAGAGAGACCAGACAGAGAGACCAGACAGACAGACCAGACAGACCAGACAGACAGACCAGAGTGAGAGACCAGACAGAGAGACCAGACAGACAGACCAGACAGAGAGACCAGACAGAGAGACCAGACAGAGAGACCAGACAGACAGACCAGACAGACAGACCAGACAGACAGACCAGAGAGACCAGACAGAGAGACCAGACAGACAGACCAGACAGACCAGACAGAGAGACCAGACAGACAGACCAGACAGACAGACCAGACAGACAAGACAGACAGACCAGACAGAGAGACCAGACAGACAGACCAGACAGACAGACCACACAGACCAGACAGACAGACCAGACAGACAGACCAGACAGACAGACCAGACAGACCAGACAGAGAGACCAGACAGACAGACCAGACAGACAGACCAGACAGACCAGACAGAGAGACCAGACAGACAGACCAGACAGACAGACCAGACAGAGAGACCAGACAGAGAGACCAGACAGAGAGACCAGACAGAGAGACCAGACAGACAGACCAGACAGAGAGACCAGACAGAGAGACCAGACAGAGAGACCAGACAGACAGACCAGACAGACAGACCAGACAGAGAGACCAGACAGACAGACCAGACAGACCAGACAGAGAGACCAGACAGAGAGACCAGACAGACAGACCAGACAGACCAGACAGAGAGACCAGACAGAGAGACAAGACAGACAGACCAGACAGACAGACCAGACAGACAGACCAGACAGAGAGACCAGACAGACCAGACAGAGAGACCAGACAGAGAGACCAGACAGACAGACCAGACAGACAGACCAGACAGAGAGACCAGACAGACAGACCAGACAGAAAGACCAGACAGAGAGACCAGACAGACAGACCAGACAGAGAGACCAGACAGACCAGACAGAGAGACCAGACAGAGAGACCAGACAGAGAGACCAGACAGACCAGACAGAGAGACCAGACAGAGAGACCAGACAGACAGACCAGACAGACAGACCAGACAGACCAGACAGAGAGACCAGACAGAGAGACCAGACAGACAAGACCAGACAGACCAGACAGACAGACCAGACAGACAGACCAGACAGACAGACCAGACAGACAGACCAGACAGAGAGACCAGACAGAGAGACCAGACAGACAGACCAGACAGACCAGACAGACAGACCAGACAGACAGACCAGACAGACAGACCAGACAGACAGACCAGACAGACAGACCAGACAGAGAGACCAGACAGACAGACCAGACAGACCAGACAGACAGACCAGACAGACAGACCAGACAGACAGACCAGACAGACCAGACAGACAGACCAGACAGAGAGACCAGACAGAGAGACCAGACAGACCAGACAGAGAGACCAGACAGACAGACCAGACAGAGAGACCAGACAGACAGACCAGACAGACCAGACAGACAGACAGACAGACCAGACAGAGAGACCAGACAGACAGACCAGACAGAGAGACCAGACAGACAGACCAGACAGAGAGACCAGACAGAGAGACCAGACAGAGAGACCAGACAGAGAGACCAGACAGAGAGACCAGACAGAGAGACCAGACAGAGAGACCAGACAGAGAGACCAGACAGAGAGACCAGACAGAGAGACCAGACAGAGAGACCAGACAGAGAGACCAGACAGAGAGACCAGACAGAGAGACCAGACAGAGAGACCAGACAGAGAGACCAGACAGAGAGACCAGACAGACAGACCAGACAGAGAGACCAGACAGACCAGACAGAGAGACCAGACAGAGAGACCAGACAGAGAGACCAGACAGAGAGACCAGACAGACAGACCAGACAGAGAGACCAGACAGAGAGACCAGACAGAGAGACCAGACGAGACCAGACAGAGAGACCAGACAGAGAGACCAGACAGAGAGACCAGACAGACAGACCAGAGAGACCAGACAGAGAGACCAGACAGAGAGACCAGACAGAGAGACCAGACAGACAGACCAGACAGACAGACAGACAGACCAGACAGACCAGACAGAGAGACCAGACAGAGAGACCAGACAGAGAGACCAGACAGACCAGACAGACAGACCAGACAGACCAGACAGAGAGACCAGACAGAGAGACCAGACAGACAGACAGACAGACCAGACAGAGAGACCAGACAGAGAGACCAGACAGACAGACCAGACAGACCAGACAGAGAGACCAGACAGAGAGACCAGACAGACAGACCAGACAGACCAGACAGAGAGACCAGACAGACAGACCAGACAGACAGACAGACAGACCAGACAGAGAGACCAGACAGACAGACCAGACAGACAGACCAGACAGACAGACAGAGAGACCAGACAGAGAGACCAGACAGAGAGACCAGACAGACAGACCAGACAGAGAGACCAGACAGAGAGACCAGACAGAGAGACCAGACAGAGAGACCAGACAGAGAGACCAGACAGAGAGACCAGACAGACAGACCAGAGAGACCAGACAGAGAGACCAGACAGAGAGACCAGACAGCGAGACCAGACAGACAGACCAGACAGAGAGACCAGACAGACAGACCAGACAGAGAGACCAGACAGAGAGACCAGACAGAGAGACCAGACAGAGAGACCAGACAGACAGACCAGACAGAGAGACCAGACAGAGAGACCAGACAGAGAGACCAGACAGACAGACCAGACAGAGAGACCAGACAGAGAGACCAGACAGAGAGACCAGACAGACAGACCAGACAGAGAGACCAGACAGAGAGACCAGACAGACAGACCAGACAGAGAGACCAGACAGACAGACCAGACAGACAGACCAGACAGAGAGACCAGACAGAGAGACCAGACAGAGAGACCAGACAGACAGACCAGACAGACAGACCAGACAGAGAGACCAGACAGAGAGACCAGACAGACAGACCAGACAGACAGAGACCAGACAGACAGACCAGACAGACAGACCAGACAGACAGACCAGACAGACAGACAGAAGACCAGACAGAGAGACCAGACAGACAGACCAGACAGAGACCAGACAGAGAGACCAGACAGACAGACCAGACAGACAGACCAGACAGACCAGACAGAGAGACCAGACAGACAGACCAGACAGACAGACCAGACAGACAGACCAGACAGACAGACCAGACAGACAGACCAGACAGACAGACCAGACAGACAGACCAGACAGACAGACCAGACAGAGAGACCAGACAGACAGACCAGACAGACAGACCAGACAGACAGACCAGACAGACAGACCAGACAGACAGACAGACAGACCAGACAGAGAGACCAGACAGAGAGACCAGACAGACAGACCAGACAGAGAGACCAGACAGAGAGACCAGACAGACAGACCAGACAGACAGACCAGACAGAGAGACCAGACAGAGAGACCAGACAGAGAGACCAGACAGACAGACCAGACAGACAGACCAGACAGACAGAGAAGACCAGACAGACAGACCAGACAGAGAGACCAGACAGAGAGACCAGACAGAGAGACCAGACAGAGCAGACCAGACAGAGAGACCAGACAGACAGACCAGACAGAGAGACCAGACAGACAGACAAGACCAGACAGACAGACCAGACAGAGAGACCAGACAGAGAGACCAGACAGAGAGACCAGACAGAGAGACCAGACAGAGAGACCAGACAGAGAGACCAGACAGAGAGACCAGACAGAAGACCAGACAGAGAGACCAGACAGA
>JAWQFJ010018609.1:22500-25457 GCA_034096865.1 Theodoxus fluviatilis
TCTGCCTGCACATCAACACTGACACAGTTTTCAGGCACACTAACTCCATCATCCGAAGTTCCTGTAGTGCAGCTTGTGGGGGCAAAGGTCAAGGTCGCCGAATTCAGAGGGCACGATGACGTAGAGGCTCGTGAAGTCCGTGCAGCATCAGTGGCAATTTCAAAATTGACATTCGTGGTCATATCAACGTTACTTTCAACATTGGGATGAAAAGTCTGCTCACCCACTGCACGGTGTCGTTGTGCACGCCGCTGGTCGCGTCGGAGCTGTGCGGGAGGCTTCCTTCTCCAGTGCCCTCGACGACGCGTATCGCTCGCTAGCAATGGCTGCCCGTCACTTGGCCTGAACCGCAGCACAACCACAGTATCCTCAGGCTCCCCTGCAACCTTCCACGACGAAAGCTCTTCCGAGGCAAGCAGCGAGGACAGCAGTACCTCAACAGCTGTTGGTAAACCCACAACTGGCATAGTGCTGCTTCTGCTTCACCTAGAGGCGTGAAATCAGGCAGAGCCGAAGTAAACGCGTGCTTCGCTCTCGACGCCGCCTAGGGGAGTGGCGTGATAGAGAGAGAAAGAGGAGAGATGGAGTGAGAGAGATGGTGAGAGAGAATTGGAGAGAGAGATAGTGAGAGATAGTGAGAGAGAGATAGTGAGAAAGAGATATGGAGAGAGAGAGAGGGGGGGGGGGGAGGGGGGGATAGAGGCATGGAGAGGAAGGTGGAGGGAGGAAAGAATCGGGAAGCAAAACATAATGGAGTTAGATTGGAAAACCTGTTGAAGGAGAGACGATTACACACAGGAACCATCAGAAAAACAGACAGATGGAAAGAAAGAAAGATGGAAGAAGGGACGAGAACGATAGCAGAGCGAGGCTGGGTCAGTCCTACAGACAAGTGGTTTTTTCCCGGGCGAACGGTTCTTGGTCCATCACCCGGATGTGAGTCGGGGTGAGACCCTAGCGGCATGGTGGATGAGAGGAGAAAGGGTCCTGCTCTCAACATGGCGGCCTTATCGCACATCCGACACTCCACACTCTCCCTTGGCAAGTCGCCAGCACAGGAGGCTGGATGTCCTCGTTGATGGTACTGCATGACCGGGTTCCGTGATGACAGGTTGAAATGCGCACAAGGATGCGTTATTCTGGCCTCTTACGACCCGCGAAACGCATTGGAAGCTTCGGTTGTTTGGGGTTGGTTGTTTTTTCCTTTGTGGAAGCGAAGACAGGGAAGGAAATGCAAAAGCAATGACTACAAACTCGCATATTTTAGACTAAGAAGTATGTAGGGGACAGACTGCAGAAAAAGAACTCGGAAATGCGCAAGCTATGTACATTTTACGTCTGCTGTGCCAGAGGACATTTAAAAGTTGATCATTTGCACATCATTCAAGTCACTGTCAACACTTTTCCTGTCTGCAGAATAAGTGATTACAAACTAAATTTCGTGCGTGATTACTTTGTTGCAAAGTAGTGGGCGCGGCCAGCTGAAACGTCCACTCTTGAATATGTCTCAGTTCATCATGGCTAGATATCGCGTTTGGATAGAGTGAAAGGCTGATCCTATGCTTCAGTGTCATATGTAGGGAATCACTTCAAACTTGGCCATCTAGACTATGCACTCAAAATAACCATCCAACAGCCACTTGCTGTGCTACCACAGCAGCCATTGACTCTCTTAGTGAGGCGTTCCTGGATGTGCGTGCACACCGATCTCGGATTGCTTGGAGCATGAATCTGCGTAGCTCAAGCGCCTAACAAATCAACCTTTATCATCATCACTTCCAGATTCCGCATATTCGCAATGAAACATGCTCAAAGTGCCTCTGGTATTAATAACCACGGCCTTGGAAGTCTACACGTATCTTACATTTTTCATCGTTTAAGTCAGTGAAGAAATGCACATGTATCTCCATAGTCATTCGATGTCCTCTCCTTTCAGTTGAGACAGAAAAAGAAAAAAGGATGAAAAAGATAGTTAAAAACAGACAGACAGACAGGCAGGCAGGCAGGCAGGCAGGCAGGCAGACCTACTGACTGACTGATTGACTGACTGACTGCCTGACTGACTGACTGACTGTCTGACTGACTGACGGACGGACGGACAGTCGGACGGAAGAACGGACGGATGGAAGGGCGAAAGGAAGGACGGACGGACACAGGCAGGCAGGCAGGCAGGCAGACAGACAGACAGACAGGCAGGCAGGCAGGCAGGCAGGCAGGCAGGCAGACACACAGACAGACAGAGAGACAGACACACACACACACACGCACACAACACACACACACGCACACACACAGATACATAGACAAACAGACAGACAGACACATAGACACACTGACTTACATACAGACCGACAGACCGACAGACAGACAGACAGACAGAGATACACACAGACCGACAGACAGACAGACAGACAGACACACACACATACACACACACAAACACACACACATACACACACACGCACACATATACACACACACACATACACACACACAGACAAACGGACGGACACGCAGTCACAGATACACTGACGGACAGACAGATGGAAATAGACACCGGCACAAGGAAGAGAAAGGGAGAGGCTGATTTTTACTCACCACGGCAGGCAGACCTGTTGTTAGGGTCAACTTGGAAGCCATCTCTACAGGCACAGGAGAAGCTGCCAGGAATGTTTCTGCACTCATGTTGGCAGCCACCGTTGTTCACCTCACACTCGTTCTTGTCTGTCAGGGCAAATGCAGCCGTTGGAAGATTTGAGACAAGAACTTCACCGACATGGGCATTTTGCAGACTGTCAACGTTAATTCTTCCGTTGGTTTGAGTTTGCTAGTGAGCTTGTTGATAGCGTGCTATGCGTGCGCAAGTGAATGAAGAGTTAGACAACATGATAATTAATTATTTGAGGACAAAGTATGACATTTATTGCGATTTAACTGAAAGTAGCATCTGTTTACCA
>JAWQFJ010018611.1:0-11511 GCA_034096865.1 Theodoxus fluviatilis
ATCTGCACTGGAATTTTCTGTCGTCCTCTCGTAATTGCTGTCTCTGCATGGAACGTAGTGTTACGCTTCTATTTCGCCAAGTCCTGTTAATACGGGGGTTCTCCTAGCTTGCGCCGGGAAGTCGAAGTTCACGAAGTCCGGTAGTCGATTTCTATCAAACTGAATTTATGCACTGGTCAATACACAGCGGTGACAATCAGTAATCAGCATTTTACCATAACAGCTTCCCTCTAGGGCACAGAAACGCGTGGAGGACTCGATCGCACTCGCTTATCTTCTTCATAAGCTCTCACTTTATTTCTGTTGTGTGTGCTCTCATATCTCGTTGCGCCCTGCTTAAATACTTTTACACAGGTTCGAGAATCTAGTGCAAAGTGCTCCACACTCTAGGAGCTGCACGAACGACGTCACGTGACACAGCTCAGGCCTATCGCGGTCTGGGCTATGTGCCGTCGCTAGGCAACAGCATAAGCGAGGAGGCCGATGTAAACAAGGGGAGAGTGCCGTAGTATATCAGCACTTTCTAGATCCTTCACAGTCCCCCCCCCCCCCACCTTGAATATCAAAATGACCTCGTCGGTCTCACTTTAATTTAACAAATTAAATCTACAAAACATCGTAAACTAACAGCTAAAGATACACAACTAACAACAACAACATCAACATCAACAACAAAATACTGATAAAAAGTCAAATCACACTCCGGGTAGTCCTGGATTTGAGAGTGAGTGGCAAAAATGCGAGACCTGACACATGGGTGTAAGCTTCTTTGCGGTAGCATCTGCCCACTCCATGGGGTCAAGGTCCTTAAGACCACTGTCCACTCTGTCACTGGTAGGTACAGCTCTTCTCTCAGGAAGCGAGATGAACGTACCACACGCCGCTCTCGCCGTGTGTATGTCTGCAAGTCCTCAAGGGTCGCTCCATCGTCGCTCTCGTCTCCCAAGGAAGGTCCTGAGACAATGTCTCTCACTGTAGGCATATCGGCGTCGGTTGGGTCAGGGTGGCGTTGTGACGACCACCACCTCTCCGGCGGTAAGTCTCCCTGGTACCTCCAAAGACGGGCACGGTTCACAATCCGGGGGCGTGCACGAGGGTGCTGCTGGATACTGTACATCCCTGCGTGCACCTTGCCAATGCTCCTGCAAAGTCCTGTGTGTGGTCGGGTCAGCTTGGTGGTGCCATTCCTCTTAGCCCGTGGGCTGGAGAACCACGGTGCAGCGCCCTCAGGAGAGGTCTGGTGAGCGGCCTTGCTGTCGCAACCAGACTCCATTCCGTCCACGCTCCGGTGCAGATGTGTCCTTGCGCACTTTCACGCTGCCTGCAGCATACCCTGGAGCGGCTCCACACACTGGAGCACGTCACGAGGGGTATCCACCAATGGCCTTGTAACCACTGCAGAACTGCCAGTCTTGGTAGGGCCACTACGTTGACTGCGGCAGAACAGGGAGAAGGCGGCAGGTTTCTATCTCCTTGTCCATCCACTTTCTGTACAGGGCTCCATCTGTCAGCTGCAGGACATCCCACTGGGTCCAGTACGCCTTGGTGACAGGGCTGGTAGCGGCGACCTTTTTCAAGTATGGGCGGACAGGTCTGTCCTCCATCCAGCGGATGATGGGCTGCAGGTCAGGGTCGTGTCTCTGTGCAGCTGCCAGAGGCGTCCCTTGAGCGGTGATCCGCCTCGAGGCTCCAGAGGGACACAGCGAAGCTTTCCCTTCACCCACAAGACCCTTCAACTGCACGTGGTCCCCATCAATCAGCAGGAGGGACCGTCCCCAGTCTATCCTGCAGCAATTCTCCTGCAGAAAATCTGTACCCAGGATGACGTCATCTTCTATGTCGGCGATCACGAAGGGGTGAGGAATAATAAGCTCACAGGCCTTCAATTTCACTGTCACGACGCCGTGCACAGGGATGGATCTGTTTCTAACGTCAGTGAGCATCATCGCCGATTTCTCCATTCTCTTGAAGGGGCGCAGACCAGTCCTCAACACGGAAATGGTCGCTCCTGAGTCGATCAGCGCCTAATGACGGTTGCCGTCGATGTGAACCTCCATGAAGGTCCTGCTCGGTCGACGCGCACGCTGTTGAGCCGGTGCGGGGTGGAGTTTTCCTGGGTGGTGCTGGTCTTTTTCCTCTGTAGACAACGGCGAGCAATGTGGCCTGTCTTATTGCAGGTGTAGCACTTGATCTGTTCTCGTAGTCCTTCCTGACGAGAGGAAAGGTTTCGAATCTGGTCCAAATAATCCTCCATCAGCTGTATTAACTTGGCAAGCAGGGCAAAGCTGTCGCTGACTGATTTCTTCTGGCTGTCGATGGCTCTGATTCCTTGAGGCCGAGTCGCTTGCTGACGCTGGAAGATGGCCTCAACGCGAATAGCGGTGTTCACTGTCTCCTCAGAGTGCTTGGAGCCAGCATCTGCATCTGACGCACAATGTCAGCTGCCAGTTGAGGGAGAGACTCGCCCTCCTCGCGCTTTCTGGCGTAGAGCAGTGACCGAGCCTGGTCCGAGTTCCAGATGACTTGAAATATGTCATGGAGAGCCTGTCCAAGAGCGTTGTAGTTATTTCTGTCTTTGTGTGGCAAGGTTTCGAGGACTGTCAGCGCTTGTCTTGTCAGGCTGAGGATGAGACTTTCTCATCTTTGCCCCAGCCATTCATCCTCGCTACCACATCGAACTGGATTTGATACGCATCCCATGATGCATTGCCGTCGTATAGTTGTGAACGTATCAATGTCACAATGTCTGCAGTTGGTGATTCCATTGCTTCGACGCACACAGCAGATCGAACAACGCGTTTCTCACTGTCCAAATATCCTTTGTGAACTGTCACTGCTTCCACTGTTCTCCGTCTCGGGAACCACTTGTTACGCTTCTCTTTCTCAAAGTCCTGTTAATACGGGGGTTCTCCTAGCTTGCGCCGGGAAGTCGAAGTTCACAAAGTCTGGTAGTCGTTTTTGATGAAACTTTATTCACGCACTGATCGATACACAGCGGTGACAATCAGTGATCAGCTTTGCCATAACAACTTCACTCCAGGGCACGGTAACCCGGGGAGGACTCGATCGCACTCGCTTATCTTCTTCTGAAGCTTTCACCTTATTTCTGTTGTGTGTGCTCTCATATCTTGTCGCGCCCTGCTTATATACTTTTACACAGATTCCAGAACATTCAGGAATTTAGTGGAACATGTTCCACTTTCTAGGATCTGCACGAACGACGTCACGTGACAAGGCTATGAGCTGTCGCTAGGCACCAGCATAAACGAGGAGGCCGATGCGTGCCGTGGTATATCGGCATTTTTCAAAACCTTCAAAACTGTAGCAAAACTACCGTGCTTGAAATGGCTTCTCTTTCCGACAGCGTGGAGACTATGCTTTTCACAGCTGCTGGTAAACCAGTAAATGGCACACTGTGCATCTAATGTCAAGAATCTTCCTCACAGTCCGAGAACCAATGTGACATGCGCTTTTCCACAAATGTCTGTGGGAGAGAAGAGTCAGAGAGAGAGAGAGAGAGAGAGAGAGAGAGAGAGAGAGAGAGAGAGATGCTTGTCAAAAACATAGTATCCACTCTTAAAATACATCAAATAAATGACATGCAACACGTTGGAGTAAAAAGACGTTACTGCTGAGATTTTCGTCCATGCAAAATTTGAGTCTTTTCATGTTGAAATATGCTATGCTAAAATACGATGTCTGTGGGACAAATAACATTGAACTCCATTTTAAATGAAAACGGAGTGATGAGGAAGCAAGTAGACATGTCGTACACGATGAAGCCGACATGTTTCTTTTCAACAGGAGACCATCATCATCCGATGATAAAGATAAGAACGATGAGGATAATGATGTGGGGGTGATGTTCATGGTATTGATGTACTTTTGTCTCTTCCTTTTTTGGTCTTCTTTGTAATTTTGTCCTGTTGTTGTTGATGATGATGACGATGATGATGATGATGATGATGATGATGATGATGATGATGATGATGATGATGATGATGATGATGATGATGATGATGACGATGATGACGATGATGATGTGGTGTTATTGATATTCATTATAGAGATGATAGTTTCAAAACATGTTTCTCTTCAACACCTGTGTCCAGGAACAGTTTTCTCGGCCTACGGTTGCATTACAGGACGTTGTAGTCCGTATACAGTTTTCAGTGAGTATCGTGTAAACAGCACTCCTATTTTTACATTTTCCTTTTGCAAAAATGCATTTGGAACACAGATGTTGCGGGAATACATGCTTCACATGATTGTCTTGGTGTAAGAGATGTAGTATACAAACATTTGGATAAATGAAATAAGTGTCAATCTTTTAGTAGTTGAGAGTGCAAATGGGTAATAATAGATACGTACATTTTGCCGTCCAGCTCCATTTTTAAAAGGTCTTCAATGTCTCTTCACCAAAGTCTTCCGTTTAGCCCGTGTTACCGATGGCTTTCATGAATTGTCATGTCGAGGGGTCACACAGCGAGAACTACTTGACAACAAACGCTTTCAAACGACTAAAGACGACATTTCGCATGGTCTGCTGTTTTCAGGAGGACGGATGTACTGGACCAACTACTTTGGTAGAACAATCGAAAGTGCTCGGCTGGATGGAACGGACCGCACTCCTGTGCTGAGGAATTTGTCCAGTCCAATAGCACTGGCCTTCTTTGACGGTGTTCTGTACTTCTCGATTGATAGAGCCAGGTAAGACCTTCCATCAAAGTATCTCATCCTGTTTACACGCGCATATGCACGCACACATAAACAAACACACACACGTGTGCAAAATCATACACACACATACATGCGCACACAAATATACACACATATGCACACACATGCACACGCACACAAAACATGCCCTCCTTGTTCCCCCCTCCTCCTCTTTGTTCCCCCCTCCTCCTCCTTGTTCCACCCTCCTCCTTGTTCCCCCCTCCTCCTCCTTGTTCCCCCCCTCCTCCTCCTCCTGTTCCCCCCTTCTCCTCCTTGTTCCCCCCTCCTCCTCCTTCTCCTTGTTTCCCCCCTCCTCCTTCTCCTCATCGTCCTCATTCTCCTTTCTCTCCCCTTTTTATTTTTCATTTGTTTCCTCTTCTGGTCTTTCGTCTCTTCTATCTCCTCTTTAACGTCTACTCCACCTCTTTTTCCTTCTTTTGTCTCATTTTAATATTTCTTTTTCTCTTGCATCTTCGATATTTTCAGCCCTTAACCTTTCCCTTTCTCACACACCAACGCGTTGCTCTCATCACTTTCTACACTCGTTGTTTTTACACAAATGCTGTACGTAAATTTTCAGATCCATATACAGTGTGACCGTCAATGGAACAGATCGACAGGAACTGACAACAAATGTGTCTGGGATGATTGAAGACATTGCGGTCTACAGCGAGTCACAAGCAATCACACTTGAAGAGAAACTGGCGACACTTGGTCCCCCAGGTAAGTGTAAGGACTGTACAGTGCACTGCAATCCTAATGAGAAATCCAGGCATAAAATGTCGGGTTTCCGTTGGTGCAATAAGTAACCTGTGCACATGAGTTTGTAAAAACTGATTATTTGCACACGAATGCACTGGATTCAGGACTTGTGTATTAGAGGTGATGAAGTGACATTTGTAAACAGAACATGCCTGCTGCATTCATTGAGTCATCGATAACAATGATAATACCATGGAGCTAGCGGTTGATTGATATTGCGTTTTTCTGTAACAACAACACGCGCACGCGCGAGTGTGTGTGTGTGTGTGTGTGTGTGTGTGTGAGTGCCAGTGTAAATCCTATGCTTGTGTATATGTGTATGCGGAGAGAGAGAGAGAGAGAGAGAGAGAGAGAGAGAGAGAGAGAGAGAGAGAGAGAGAGAGAGAGAGAGAGAGAGTTAGTTCAGCTTTCTAGCTTTTCTGCATTAGGAATCCTAACCATTGTATTTTAGGTGTCTGGTTGACTGCTATGCAGAAGCGCGTCTGAACTTGACGCTAAGATTCCCCTGCTCTACGTGTACAGACCTCGCCAAAGGACTTTAAATGCTGCGATGCGAGAGTTTGCACCCCCCCCTACCCCCTAACCCCCCCACCCCCCACCCCCATCCCCACCCCCCACCCCCCCACCCCCCACCCCCACCCCATCCTTCCACCCCCATCCCCCATCCCCACCCTCCCACCCCCACCCCAACCCCCCACCCCCCATCCCCCATCCCCACCCCACCAACCCCACCCCCACCCCCACCCACCCCACCCCCGAAAGATAAAGGAGAACGTAACATGGTCAGCCCGAGTGCTGAGATTTCTTCATTACTGTACCCAAAGCATGAACATCTTCTGCTCTTTGCCCAGGAATCCATGCATTGAGTTGTGTTCGTTCTTCTTTGCTAAGAGTGCGAGAGCGGTATGTTCGGAGACAGCTGTGGTAGCATATGCCAGAAGACATGCGCAAACAGCTCCTGCCACCACGTGACCGGACACTGCGCACTTGGGTGCGTGGAGGGCTGGGAGGGAGACCTTTGCACCAAACAGACACGTGAGTATTGAAAATGTGTTGCTACCCTGGGTCCCTGTGGTGCCTCATCATAGTCGCACAAGGATGTTCTTGGGACATCAAGATCACATGTTAGCGCTATCTCTGGTTGACAGTATATAAAAAGATGTTGGTTATGATGATATTTCCAAAATTGCGAGAAGCATTGACAGATGAAGCAGTGGAACAAATGACACTTATCTCGAGATAAAACATTGATTGTTTGTCCACTCATTACCCATGTGTTCTCGTCTGCCTGTCAGCTCCCATTGTGGGCGAGGGTCAGGTTTTCAACACAGGCCTGGGCCTGGGCCTGGGAGTGGGCCTGGGAGTGGGCCTGGGGACACTCCTGCTCGTGGTGCTGGCTCTCCTGGTTGCCTTCTGCTACTGGCGCCGCCTGCAGGAACGCTCAAGTAAGTATCAGGAGCAAGAACACACGGTTGCTATGGCAACTTGGGGTATGACCCTGCACCACGGAGTGAACTGCAACGTGCCTCAAGCGAACCCGAGCCGCGGCTTGGTTCAGTCAGTAGAGGGCCGGGTGCTGATTTTCAGATCTTTTTCAACAGCGCCTGAAGTCGCAAAACGACTTGCTGCTCGAAAAACGGTTTTCAAAGGGTATTTTAATAAAACGGTGCATTGAAAGTATTTTTCTGAACGAAAACTTCCTAATTGGGGTGAACTCTCACCTTTTTCCCTTCAAAAATGTTGATTCCCAAGAATGCGTGATTCAGTTGCGTAAAACTTTGTATCAAATCATCTGAATGTGTTTACTGTTCACCATCTCAAAGAGCATGCAATTCTCTATCAGATAGGCGACATGCTTCAAAATGGACGGAGAACACGATACTACTCGTTTCGTTTCGTAGAGCGGCGTCACGTACAATGGCAGCAGAGCTCAATCAGCGCTTTGCCTGTCGATAACGTTTGCTCACTAACATGACGCGGCAGGCCTATTTGGTATTAGGTGCATTTGGCTAAGAAGATCCAGTAAGAAACAAGTATCTCTGTATGTTGAAGCAAACTTGCATCATGACATCCTCTTTTCGTTTTGCGTGCAGGATTTGTCATCTACATGTGGGTACATATTTGATCGAGTGTTTCTGAATCCAAAAATTACAAGATAGGAAAATACTTAAGCATGTCCTTCTCACGTGGTTTATTCTTGTATAGATGCATAGTTTCCTACTGGTATTAAGTTTTTAGGGACAATTTAACAATCTTTCATTATTACGTGTATCCTGAGCAGATAATGCAGCTTGAACCGTATATTTGACGTACGAGCTAGTATCAACTTTTTCCTAGTATGTTCTATTGGATCCTTCATGAATCATGCTCTGCAGATTAATGGTATTGTGACCTCCCTCGTCTTGCAGTGGGCACGACTGGAGAGGCACACCAGCTGGACGAGCGCCACGTGTACGAGAGAGTGGACGAGGAAATCGGCGGCGCTGTCCAGCCCGCTCTCTCCCATCCAGGTACCAACAACTGTCCTGTCATTGCAGCCGTGCGTTCAAGACGACCTACCGGTAGCCTACCGGTAGCCGAGCAACCGATGTGCCCTCTTGAACTACTCATTATGACCCAACGGTAGCCAAGATGGCTTCCGCGATGCCTTCTCATCGCCGCGGATTGCGCTTCTCAATCAAATGAGTAAACCAGCAGCTGCAGACTGCTCGTTCCTTGTGGAAGCTGATGAAATACGTTAAGCTGTAGGTGTGCATGAATGCTCGGCATCGCTTGAATAGAAATTTATGTCAAAACGACAGTGCTAACTTGGTGTAAGCAAGAATATTTTGATGCTCACTTCAAGGGAGATTACACAACAAACAAAGAGCTAATGTAAGATATAAGTTGCTTCCCTTACAATTGTTTCGCTATCTGCCGTGGAAATGTTTGCTAACATCTTGTCCAGTAATTATTTCAGAGCAGTTATTCTTTTAAAAAAGAAAAGTACAATATCAGGGCCCGTATTCACAACGGCGATTTATCGGCGATTTATTTTAACTCCGATTTATCTCTAAACTCAGACGATTCCAACTGCCTGTTCCGCTCTCCCTTGGCTGGAAACCAGTATATATAGCAAAGCGCAACCTAGGATCCTCTGACCAAGTCGTTCAAGAGGCTACCGGTACGTACCGGTAGGCTTCTTGAACAGGCCCCAGGTTTTGATCGCGGGAGTCCGATTTCGGAACACACAGTAGCACCGTATGTGCTCGGGTCAACGTGGCGTGTGCACTCGGTGTATTTCGTGCAAATCAGAGGGTGACCCTGCGGTATGTAAGCAGACGCTCCGAACAAGTTAACGCTTTCATGTTCCTGTGTCGTTTGTGTGCCGGATATACTGCAATGACTGACACCCGTATTGTGAATGTTGACACCCAGCTGACACCTGCTCATCTTATTTGTCTTGTCAGACGCGAGCGCCAAGGAAGAGAACGTGTACGAAAAGGTCGAGGAGTCTGAAGACCAACCCAGGGTGGCAGTCCCACCAGGTAACATCTTCTGTTCCGTCCTGGTCTTCAGCTTACTCAGAACTCCCTCTCCGTCTGTCTCAGACGGATTGCTTCAGATGAGGCGAATATCCTGTACAACTGTTTGAATATTACTCTTTCTCTCTCTCTCTCACTCCCTCTCCCTCTCTCTCTCTCTCTCTCTCTCTCTCTCTCTCTCTCTCTCCCCCTCTCTCGCTCTCTCGCTCTCGCTCTCTTTCTCTCTCTCTCTCTCTCTCTCTCTCTCTCGCTCTCGCTCTCTTTCTCTCTCTCTCTCTCTCTCTCTCTCTCTTCCCTCCCTACCCCCCCCCTCTCTCTCTCTTCCCTCCCTACCACCCCCCTCTCTCTCTCTCTCTCTCTCTCTCTCTCTCTCTTCCCTCCCTAACCCCCTCTCTCTCTCTATCTCTCTCTTCCCTCTCTACCATGCCCTCTCTCTCTCTCTCTCTCTCTCTCTCTCTCTCTTCCCTCGCTATCCCCTCTCTCTCTGTCTCTCTGTCTCCCTCTCTCACTCTCTCTCTCTCTCTCTTCCCTCCCTACCTCTCTCTCTCTCTCTCTCTCTCTCTCTCTCTCTCCCTCTTCCCTCCCTCTCTCTCTCTCTCTCTCCCCCCCCTCTCTCTCTCTCTCTCTCTCTCTCTGTGTGTGTATGTGTGTGTGTGTGTGTGTGTGTGTGTGTGTGTGTGTGTGTGTGTATGTGTGTGTGTGTGTCTGTGTGTGTCTGTGTCTGTGTCTGTGTCTAGGTGGACGCCGGTGTTAGACTTTATATTGAAAAAAGTACAAAAGATGACAACAGTCCAACTAGTTTATCAATACGAGTTCTCTCTCTCTCTCTCTCTCTCTCTCTCTCTCTCTCTCTCTCTCTCTCTCTCTCTCTCTCTCTCTCTCTCTCTCTCTCTCTCTCTCTCTATCTCTCTCTCTATCTCTCTATCTCTCTCTCTCTCTCTCTCTATCTCTATCTCTATCTCTCTCTATCTCTCTCTATCTCTCTCTCTCTCTCTCTCTCTCTCTCTCTCTCTCTCTCGTCCCCTAGTCCTCGTTCAGGCAGGTTGTGTTCGAGTCGAGCTCTCCGTTAGACAACCGTACACCTGGACTTGTACCGTGTACTGGAGCACCATGTTAGAGGAGAAGCTGCCTAACATCCTACGCTGTGCGGTGAGCGAACTTTTTGAGTCTCATCGTTTGAATAATTATAATATTTACTCAAATTCTGATTGTACCACGGTAACATTGATGAGGGCGAGTCCATTTGTGCGGCGTGGTTGCCATGCAAGTTTATCATTTTTTCCTCGCCAAAACCGGAAATCTCCGTCAAAGAAGCAGCGAGACTACGTTCTTCAGGAGCTGTTCAGAGGCAAAGGCAGAGAAAATGATAAACAGAACAAGTTCACAGAAGATCAGCTGAAACCTTCTACTCTTCTGACACCCCTGTCCTCTCGGAAAATGGAACTGCCTGAAGCAGCATGCGAACCTGATGTGTTCCATGACGCAGATACGACACACGAACGTTTTGTAGTGGAACCCATGACGTCCGAAGCTACTCCTGAAACATCACCCCCCAGTGGACCAGACAGCACGCACAGCACATGCGAATCCTTTGTCTGCATCAGCACTTCAAGTTCCCGGGCACACGACGGCGGACTCAGAGCAAATCAAACATGTTTTATCTATGATCCCAAACCACGATAAGCACGTGCAGTGTGCCTTGGACGGAGCCATGTACATGAAGACTAATGACATGAACAAAGTGCCGAGGCAACTGAGTAGAGGAAGGAACACATTTGCATTAGTGCATCCCTGGTGTGACGGATGTGCAGAACCTTTGCGTTCGCGCAAAGAGTGTTCAAAGTGCTCACAAGTGTCCCCCTGCTTTAAATGCTTCAAACGGACATTCCGACTACGACACACTTCGGTGACATAGATTGCAAATCATTGAAGATGTTTGCGATGGCGACCTGCAAACAGAACTATTTCCTTAGAACTGTCAGACTTATGATGGATTACTAGAGTTTACGGAGTCGTTGCTCGTGTGATCTGTTCTGATGGTTCAACGAAAATTTGGCGGGGGGAGGGCGGGGAGGAGGAGGGATTTATTGGTAAGCAGTTGCATATTCATATACTTTCAGGTCGGCATTATGTAGTGTCCTGAACAACGATCGACTAGTTTGAGTGTATTTAAATTTTATTATCCCAAAATGCTCCAATGGCAGATTTGACACTACACTGTAACTCCCATTAACATTGTGTGCCTTGGGATGGCGACCTGCAAACAGAACTATTTCCTTAGAACTGTCAGACTTATGATGAACTACTAGAGTGTACGGAGTCGTTGCTCGTGTGATCTGATCTGATGGTTCAACGAAAATTTGGCGGGGAGGGGAGAGAGGGCGGGGAGGAGGAGGGGTTTATTGGTAAGCTGTTGTATATTTATGTATTTTCAGGTCGGCATTATGTAGTGTCCTGACCAATAATCGACTAGTTTCAGTGTATTCAAATTTTGTTATCCCAAAAT
>JAWQFJ010018612.1:2500-5000 GCA_034096865.1 Theodoxus fluviatilis
TTCACCTCGAAACCACCCCATCCCCCACCCCCAATCGTCCGCATCCCCTATTGCCCCTCCATTCCCAATTCCCACCCACCTCCTATCGCCCCACCCCCAACCCTATCGCCACCCCACCCCACCCCCAACCCCATCGCCACCCACCCCCTATCGACCCCCATCTCCATCCCCTGCCATGTGTCTGCAGCCCTTGCAATGAATCCAATGTTCATTTGCTTGGTCATGCTTTGGGCTGTTGTCCTTATGGTTCGTTACACCTGACAGCGCGTCAATCCCCGATTACCACGCAAGGAGATGTGCGTGGAGGTTGAGGGAGGTTTGTTTCTGATAAATTCGCGAAGAATTGATATTGCCTGTGGTTAAATTGTGTGTTCTAATCATGCATCATTCTGGAAGAAAGAAGAAAAAAAAACTTTTCACAAATCTTTGGTTTTCTCTGTGTTTTCATTTCACACGCTGGCAAAAGTACTATTGTCCTCAATATGTTGATGTGGCTAGAAAAAGTTGACGAAAATACAAATGGATTTGAAGGAGAAAAAAAGTCGGGCAGAAATAATGATTGTTTGAGCAGGGAGAGCAGACCCAGATGGCTTGGGCAGGAAATAAAGGCAGAACTCTCCAGCTGTGCGAAGACACGCTCCCCGGCCTGAGCGCGCGCTCCAAGCTGTGGGGACCACGTCTGCAAACAGAGCGGCACGGCGCCGGGGCTGAAACAAAGGGAGACAACCCCTCCCAGGACACGTTGTTCTAGAAATGCCCCCCTGCGGTTCAGGTTCCCAAGGCCGCCTGACCCACAGCTCAGGACACGCCACCGCCGTCCCCACCGCTCATTCAGGCCTCGCTTCTCCGCTGCGTGTCTTTGACTTAACTTCACCAGGACAGCAAAGCTAAAAGTTCTTTAGTCCGTCGCTCTGTTTGTTAGCAGACCTACTTTCACACGGAGTGTTGAGCCCAAGGTGTTCCCTAATTGCTGCTGTGCGTGGAAATTTGTCTGTGTTGTTTATGGCCCGAAGGCTGCAAATATTATTTTCCTCTATCCTTTCTCCAAGTTCCCTGGTACATAAGCTGAAACCTTTAGCTGACACTACTAACCGCCTTTCGTTAAGTCTTGATCTTTTTGCGACCACTTCTTCCAAAATTCCAGCGGTTTCAATGCTATTTGAGTGATTATTTGTTAATTATCATTTGATTGTAAATACTCGTAATGCTATGTGCCATGTCAACCACTTGCGACAATAGCAAACGAGTTCTTTTTCAAACAAAATTCGACGCCATTTTCACTGGTTCAAGTTGAAAGGAACTGTAGGGCACAGGAATCTAGAAATGAATCAGATGAATACAGTTTTTACAGTCAGCGAGTTCTTTTTGGCTGTGTGGGGCCATTGATCACGAAAATCTCTGAGCCGGATAAAGCAAGAGCAAGTCTATTCTAGAGTTCTCTGGATATTCAACTCTCACAAATCGTGTAGGGAGGCTCGGTGGGTCTATTCTCACCCCCAACCCACAGGGAGGCTCGGTTAGAGAGGTGAAAAAGCATTCCATTTTAGGAAAAGCATCCACGTAGCTTGCAGTGAGACGAGGCATAGCAGCGAGGAAAAGTGAGGGGTGTTGACAACCAGATACAACCGTATCAAATGCTGCCAGAATGTATCGGAATGCACATTATATCACAGAGGGCGAGAGGCGTTGATGTACGACAAACATGACAGTGATTTTGTGTGCAGTCCACGCCAGAACTTGATACCACTAAGCAAGCCAATTGGGCAGGTACATGTGGCACGAGGAAAGCATGGAGTCAGCCGATGGATTTCTGTGGCGGCGTTGAGTAGTTGGTGAAGACTCAACACTTAATGCCAACACCTGATCAAGCCCAATATACCTGCATGAAAACACCAAAGGCTGTGCAAAAATCGGCCTGGGGTTCTTGTGCCAATATTTTGTCACGCCATGAATGCTGCAAAGTTAACGCACTGCGCAAGCTAAAGCCCCTCGTTGCAAGAGCATTGCACTTTGCAAACAGTCGTAGAGTAGATCCTAACTAAACTGGACGGGTTGCTTCTAGAGTCAGTCGTAGTCAAGGGGATTCCCAACGCCGGTGGAAGTTGGCTGTGTTTGAGCAAACCTCAGCTGCTTGCCAAACCGTCATTGGACGTTTGCTGCGTTTGTCCAAGGTACGGGCCTGGAAGGGCAACATGCACGGCATGCCTGATCGCCCCTCTGTGGGCAGAAAGTGACCTGCCCTTGCTTAATTGCCCTTGCCAGGAATTCACCAGCTTCCTTTCCAGTTAAGCCTCACTGACAACACGTCTTTCAAAGGCTAGATCTGAGTAGATTAGCATTTAATTCTCTCTCTCTCTCTCTCTCTCTCTCTCTCTCTCCCTCCCTCCCCCCCTCTCTCTCTCTCTCTCTCTCTCTCTCTCTCTCTCTCTCTCTCTCTCTCTCCCTGTATGTGTGTGTGTGTGTGTGTGTATGTGTGTGTGCGTGCTTGTGTATTTACTCA
>JAWQFJ010018612.1:15000-20000 GCA_034096865.1 Theodoxus fluviatilis
GGAGGCCGAAACAAGAGTTTCTTCAGTTTTAAAGCGTACGTAAACATTATGTGTGCTGCGCCTTGTGCCGCACCTGTGGATCATTCCAAACTGTCATACAATAAGTCTTCAATACTGCATGTGTTATCTTGTGTTCACTGCCTGTAGTTTTCGACAAACTATTCGTAAAAAGTTTGGTATGAATTGTCTCTCTTTACAGAATGTACAGAAATAGGCACCTACAACCACGAACTCAGAGCAGACGATTACCTACTGAACGGAAGACAATCTATTCATAGAACACACGCAGTCAGAAAGGAAATGGCAGGAGAGGATTATATCACGAGGAAAGAGGGAGACAGATGACGGGGGCCCAGTTCGTGGTTGGCCACGCCACATCGCATCCCGGCTCCCAGTCCCCATTCCCAAAAGGAGACGCCTCCAGCCCCTAGGGGCCGGGCCTGTGTTTGTCCAACGAGGCGCTCTGGACAAACAGGGGACATCAAAGGTTGCGGGAGCCTCGCGTGGCGGCCAGCAGAGCCAACACTGCGCCTGTCCCGGGACAGGACCAGCAGCTGCCTTCAGGACGCGGCAGCGCTGCAGAGGGAGAGGCTGGCAGAGAGACAGAGGGGAGGACTGACTGATAGAGCAAGCAACAGTGGTGTCCGAGACAGACAAAGTCCCCTGAAGAAGAAACCGCTGCTGGTTGAGGGGGAATCTAAGAGGACTGCGTGTGGAGGACGGAGAGACAGAGTGTGAGAGGCAAAAGTAAAGCTGCCTGAACTGCGAGAGGAGAGAACACACCAGGAGGTTGGTGAGATAGAGAAGAGACACAGGAAGTTAGCTCTTCACGCCATTGTCATGGATTCCATAAGAACGGGTGCTTTGCTGTGCTCGACACTGCTTCTACTTGCAGGTAACCGCTCTCATCTCTTCAGTATGGTATTCGTTATTAGTGAATTTAGAAAATTGTTTGTCGTGTATTTTCCTTAAGAAAATCATCTGAAGTAGAAGACTTCAGCAACAATGATTAGAACCAATTGATTTGTAATTTGCTCAACATTGTTCCCATGTGCTGCTTTATCTTGTCGGTATGTTCTGTTCAGCTGTTTCACCTATGTTGTCTCTGGCCTCACAACGGTATCCACATAACCTAAAATGCGCAGTAACTTAATATAAAAAAGGTTTGTGATACGTCCTAGGATTAGGTTTATAACATGTCAATGTTTATGGATTAGCCATAAACTTTGCGACTTCTGTATCTTACAAAGAAACGGCATTTCATGCACTATTACATGCTTTTTAAAATGCCTATTTTCCCGATATCTATTGAGGGTGAATCGGTATGTCAAATCCTGAATACCAATACAGAAATCTTGATCTCGGCAACCTGGGATGCCCTAGATGACAGCATAAGTTTAATCCCTAATTTTGAATTACTGCTGTTACAGAAATTTAACTTATTGATGAATCATTTAAAAACGACAACTTTTCCCTTTAAAACACATACAAATGCGTTAATTTTTATCGTTAACTCTAGTTTTATAATGATGGCCGCTCCAAAACTTTCGAAACGCGTTCACCGACTCGCGCTCTTGCATTCAGGCGGGCGCTGAACCATTGCAGAAACACCACGAACTGCCGTCTGCCTCAGTGCGTGCGCATGCGCGCTGCTTGTAATGTGCCACTTCGCGTCACCTGACGAATGCCGAGTCCTGTTTAATCGAAGTGATTTACACTGGAGGTGTACTTATGTGACGTGGGCCTGCTAGCCAGCCCTGCGCTCCATCTCCGTGTAGACTCTCCAGGCGGACATGTTTGAGGGAACTTTTTCCCCCTGGAGACGAGGCAGACGCAGGCAGCGGGATGCTGTCAAAGCCATGAGACAGAGCACAGGCAGGTGTGGTCTCCCTACAAACTCATCAGCTCACTTGATGTCCCACACTGAAAGTAGCAATGTCACCGCTGCAAAAGAAAGGGGGAGATGCTCAGGAGAACGTAAGATGATCCACAATATATAGTGATGAGAGGACAGTGACGAGGAAAGATGGGTCGTGGAGTGGCTGGACTGGTACAGGTTCAGTATGGCTGCCTGCAGAGGAAGTGGCGGGCAAAACGGGGAGAAGAGAGATATGGTTTGTTGTACAGAGCATACGAATGGAGAAAACGGGGTAAAGCGCAATGGTGATGTTGTCTTTCAGGGTCCTCATGCAGTTTTCTCCCGGACTTTTCTCCTAATACCATCTGTTCCCCGTGTCCCTTCCCACCCGCTCCTTTCTCCCTATCGCAATTCTCATCGAAGATCATTTTCCCCGCGTACATTCCATCCGTAGTAGTTTTCCCCTACCTCAACTTGAATGGAAGTTTTCTTACAATGGTTGATGAATAAGTACAAGGGTATAGCATTTTCTCTGTATGATTCAAAGACGAAGACGTCATTTTCTTCTTTAGAAGACGTTAGGAAAACTGTTACTCCCTAACTATCAATTAGCAACACGAAAACTGAGTGAAATGAAGTAGGGCAGTTTTCAAGAACCAATGATAAGAAATATTTTATTGTTCGAAGGCACTTTTAAACTTCGTAACACATTATCACTCAGCCTTGCCAATACAAAGACATACATTAGTTTCTTCACAACACCCCCAGCGCACTGATGTTCACCGGCTCGCACTTTTGTCACGAGATCATATTCACCGATTTGTTACTGGTATACAAAACTATAACCATTTGAAAAAGCAGCTCACAAAATAGCACTTTTCCTCGCAAGATTACGTCCAATGTATTGTTGCTACATACAACCTATTCTCGTATATAGTGTGATGTCAAGAAATTGCACAAATATTTTTTCCCGGGAGGAAAAAGAAATCAATTCTCTGTGTGGGTATGTTTGTTTGCACATCATGTTACAGCTCTCCTCGTTTTTCAAAATCGTTATCTCTTTATCTTTAAAATGTTTTTAACGATGGCATTTATAGTCCCTGTAATCGTAGCTCTTTTGTTGTATAACATAGCTCGCAGTGTTGATGATCTGCGATTGACTCGAGATATTCAGGAAGACTTCTGTATGTTGCGTACTAAGTTGAATTCTATTCATTTATCTCTTTTTTTGCCTAACAGATAATTCTCTTCGTTATGGCGTGCACATATACTAAAATGGCGTGGGAATTAATGTATTCTGTAAGTTTTAATGATCAATACAATACTCTAAATGGAAAAACAAGCTGCATGTGGACGATCCATTAAGGAAGGGAGGGAGACATCGCTTGTCTTGAAATAGCACTCATCACTTACGCTAAGCCATAGGTGCTGGTTATCCAGAACTGAGGTCTATTACATTTTTAAACACGCAAGGACCACATCGGTGCTTCCTCCAGAGATACTGACTTTTGTCTATTTTAGCGCTTGTTGAATGCTGGAACATCAGCCAAATAAAAGTACAATTTTATTTGCCTACACCAGTATGTGCTTTTGTGAAAAGTTTTTCTATCAAGTTTACACGGGAATGTCTCAGTGGATCTCTACATCACCCAATGACGACTTAGAGTTATTCAGCTTTAGCTTCCAGCTGATTATGAAATCATCTATCTTTATATCCCGCCTGATAGAATCACATTTGTTTATGGTTTAATTTGACCAACAATACTTTTTTGGTGTTGATGTTGTTTTTGTTTTTTTGTTTGTGTGTTTGTTTGAAATGTGGAGGCAACGATGGCTTGAGAGTCAAGGACGAGTCCTGGTCCCATTTAAGGCAACCCTGCAGGCTGCCGGGGAGCACGGCTTACCAGACACTTCAAGCCTGCAAACATAATTATTGGCTTAGTCTCTGTTATCAGAAACAGAGGTCTAAGAGAGTGCGGGAAAGCACGTACGTGGAACATTCATTTCAATTTTTGTGAATAAATTCTTGGTTGTAGTATTGCTGTCTGAGGAAGAATGTTACACATCGGGGGAAAAAAGTTTGCCTTTTTTCCATGCAAGTTAGCTCCAGATTAATTGGCACATGAAGCATACCAGAGTTGATAAAGTGGTCCTCCAAATGCAGCTCATATTATTCCCCATGCTTAACGGTCTTTGGTTTAAAATGAGAGAAGAGCCTCAACGTCTGAAACATTCCTGAACCTCCATACATAATATGCAGGATATATCCTTCCAACTTTGAGATTGTGGTGCCACTATCACAATTTACTGTGCGTTTTCCATGCAAATATGAAGAAATATTACCTGATATAAGGAAATACAAAGTGTATTCATGTACTTGGATGGGTCCCTGACGTAATAAGAGAATTTTTGTTTTTGGTTCTTTGCAATCTTTACGTTCTCACTCTGTGGAGAAAGGCCTCCTATTTTGTTTATCGTTAAATCATTTGAATTGTCATCATTGTCAATGAGGTTTGTGTCCCTCATGTTTGTTAAGTATCGCGCAAATGCAATTTTCAGAAATCGCCGTAGAAAATTAATTAGCGATCGATTTGTCCTGCAAACATACAACCGTATGAATCTTCTGCAATTTTAAGGTAGAGATATCAAAGATTATATAATCTTTGGAGATATGCAATACTTTTCTGTCAAAACTGATGTCATACGGTTGTGTGAAGTTGCTCCAGATACACATTTTTCAAACTTTGTATTTTTGTTGTTTGTTTGTTTGTATACAAAGCTCGTTTTTTTTACCCATTTAATATCAATATTCAAATTAGAGTGTTTATGCGAATGTTTTGTTGGCAAGCTGTGTCTTTCTTTAAATCTCTTAGAACAGGCACTCCTACAAGAAATTCATAGGAAAGATTCACCTTGAAATTGGCATACTGCTTGCCGGTGAGGCCAGGAACATCAAACAGCAGGACAGTTATTCCGCCCAGTGAGGCATCTCACTTTTCTTTCTTTCACGATAAGGACAGGTTTTTTTGTTTATAGGTGTAGTCCTCTCTCATAACTTTTTATCTGACACGCATTTATCGTAATGCAAAACGTTTTCCCCACCAGCCAGCATTACTTGTCCCTCAACTAAGTAAATCTCGGC
>JAWQFJ010018612.1:30000-35000 GCA_034096865.1 Theodoxus fluviatilis
TCACTGTACAGTGCAATACAGTGAAGTGTCATACTCACTGTACAGTGCAATACAGTGAAGTGTCATGCTTACTGTACAGTGCAATACAGTGAAGTGTCATGCTCACTGTACAGTGCAATACAGTCAAGTGTCATGCTTACTGTACAGTGCAAACAGTGAAGTGTCATGCTCACTGTACAGTGCAAACAGTGAAGTGTCATGCTCACTGTACAGTACAATAGAGTGAGGTGCCATGCTCACTGTACAGTGCAACACAGTAAAGTGCCATACTCACTGTACAGTGCAATACAGTGAAGTGTCATAGTCACTGTACAGTGCAACACAGTAAAGTGCCATGCTCACTGTACAGTGCAAACAGTGAAGTGTCATGCTTACTGTACAGTGCAATACAGTAAAGTGTCATACTCACTGTACAGTGCAATACAGTGAAGTGGCATACTCACTGTACAGTGCAATACAGTGAAGTGTCATGCTTACTGTACAGTGCAATACAGTGAAGTGTCATGCTCACTGTACAGTGCAATACAGTGAAGTGTCATGCTTACTGTACAGTGCAAACAGTGAAGTGTCATGCTCACTGTACAGTGCAACACAGTGAAGTGTCATACTCACTGTACAGTGCAATACAGTGAAGTGTCATACTCACTGTACAGTGCAATACAGTGAAGTGTCATGCTTACTGTACAGTGCAACACAGTAAAGTGTCATACTCACTGTACAGTGCAAACAGTGAAGTGTCATACTCACTGTACAGTGCAATACAGTGAAGTGTCATGCTTACTGTACAGTGCAACACAGTGAAGTGCCATGCTCACTGTACACTGCAACACAGTGAAGTGCCATACTCACTGTACAGTGCAATACAGTGAGGTGCCATGCTCACTGTACAGTGCAATACAGTGAGGTACCATGCTCATTGTACAGTGCAATACAGTGAGGTGCCATGCTCACTGTACAGTGCAACACAGTGACGTACCATGCTCATTGTACAATGCAATACAGTGAAGTGCCATACTCAATGTACAGTGCAATACAGTGAAGTGCCATGCTCACTGTACACTGCAATACAGTGAGGTGCCATGCTCACTGTACAGTGCAACACAGTGAAGTACCATGCTCATTGTACAGTGCAATACAGTGAAGTGCCATGCTCACTGTACAGTGCAACACAGTGAGGTGCCTTGTTCACTGTACAGTGCAATACAGTGAAGTGTCATACTCACTGTACAGTGCAATACAGTGAAGTGCCATGCTCACTGTACAGTGCAATACAGTGAAGTGTCATGCTCATTGTACAGTGCAATACAGTGAAGTGCCATACTCACTGTACAGTGCAATACAGTGAAGTGTCATACTCACTGTACAGTGCAACACAGTGAAGTGTCATACTCACTGTACAGTGCAACACAGTGAAGTGTCATACTCACTGTACAGTGCAATACAGTGAAGTGCCATGCTCACTGTACAGTGCAATACAGTGAAGTGCCATGCTCACTGTACAGTGCAAACAGTGAGGTGCCATGCTTACTGTACAGTGCAGTACAGTGAGGTGTCATACTCACTGTACAGTGCAATACAGTGAAGTGCCATGCTTACTGTACAGTGCAATACAGTAAAGTGCCAATCTCACTGTACAGTGCAATTCAGTGAAGTGCCATGCTCATTGTACAGTGCAATATAGTAAAGTGCCAATCTCACTGTACAGTGCAATACAGTGAAGTGCCATGCTTATTGTACAGTGCAATACAGTGAAGTGCCATGCTCACTGTACAGTGCAAACAGTGAAGTGTCATACTCACTGTACAGTGCAACACAGTGAAGTGTCATACTCACTGTACAGTGCAACACAGCGAAGTGCCATGCTTACTGTACAGTGCAATACAGTGAAGTGTCATGCTCACTGTATAGTGCAATACAGTGAAGTGTCATACTCACTGTACAGTGCAATACAGTGAAGTGCCATGCTCATTGTACAGATTGGCACCAGGCTGTCGTGCTTTTGGTGAAATACAAGCACGTTATGTGTGGTGCCACGCTTATGGAACAGTGTATGCAATGAAGGGTCACGCTCACCATGCAAGACATGTGAGTCTGATTAGTGCCATGGTCACTGTACAGAGTAAGTACCCGTATTGCTGTGGTCACAGAGGCACTGTGTCATTTTCTGCACAGTGTATCTCCATGCAAAAATGTCATGCTTGCGGTAGAGGACATGTAATGTATTATAATGTTATGCTCACTATGCACAGCCAGCACCTTGTTCATTGCACGATGCAGACACGTGTAACTTTCCGTTCACTATGCAGTGCATGTCTGCGTGATGACATATTGGTAATACAGTGCGGATACGGTAGTGTCATGTTCACAAATACATGTGCGTTTGCAGCGTCGTGTTCACGATGCAGCGCAGGCCCACGCATCACATGCATCGCCTTCACGTTACCATTCAGTGCAAATGCCTTGGATCACCTCTGCTGCCAAGACAACTGCGAATGACTGACTGATGACTGATTGACTGACTGACTGAATGGGGGAATGAATGAATAAACGAACGAACGAACGAACAAATGAATGAATGCATGAATGAATGAATGTACGAACGAACGAATAAATGAATAACAATTTAAAGGAGATATATAGCCTTTCTAACGGCTCTGAAAGCAAACGAAAAAGAGCTCAGCCACCTCCAATATAAGTCTTCTTTCATACTGTGACTTTTTCTTTCAATCTTATCTTCTTTCTTTCTTTCTTTCTTTCTTTCTTTCTTTCTTTATTTCCTTCTTTCTTTCTGTCTTTTCAACACACTTTCTAATTACCCTCACTCTGTTCTGCACAGGTTTTTCGCCGTGCTGGCCGAGTGCCAGAGGACAGCAGTGACGGACAACTGCGGGGACGCGATTGGGGACCTCCACGCCAACTTCCTGCTCTCCTTCGTCCCCAACTCATGCGCAGGCGACGTCCCCGACCACCTGTTGGTGCACGTGAGGAAGCACAACCAATCAGATGTCGACCAAGGCAACGTCACCGCTGACGTCACGACCTCTACCCGAGGGAGTCCGGTCACGACGACCCAGCCTGCCCCCGTCCCCACAGCCGTGATCCACACGTTAGCGCCCCCTGCAGGAGACCGTGACGGCAAGGGAGGGTCCGATGACCGGAAGCCTGCGTCAGACTCAGAGGCTAATGGCTGCCGGGCTGCTTCCGGTCACGTGTTTTTAGTCGTGTCTGTGTGGTTCGTGGTTGGCCTCGGAGTATTTCGTCTGTCCACGTGAAGTGACCGGGACAGAGTATGCCAGAGATATAGCTCGTCATGAACTGCTGCTATGAGTGTCAAGGGGAAAGTGAATCTGATTAGCTCCACTTTGTTGCACCGTGTAGTTATAGTTTGACCGTATATCAGATTCCATCAGAACACGGGATAGATAAACAAAACTTTAATGAGAGTACTTAATTTGGACTGCTGTGGTTAGTGCTAAGTTTGAGAGAAAATTGTACATGTATAACTCTTCTTGGGCGGGTCGGGGATTACTTTTTTATCTCCTCATTTCATATTGATATCAAAGACCATGCATTTTCTCTCTTAGATGGCATCGGACACTTTTAACTGAAGTTTAAAAAATTGTAATGTCTAGTGATTCTCAATGCACGCTCGACTAGTAACCTCTCTGACAGCTATATTCTTCCTCGTCTGTCTTACCATCACAACCACAGCGAGACCCTTACCCTATTCACAATGTCGTCCTTTCCCACCTCGCTCCTCGTGACGGTCTTCCTGATGGCAGCTTGCTCGCTACACTTTTTCAAGGAGACAGAATACTCTGACACCAGAATCGCAACAAGTCTAGGAATGATCTGCTGTGTGTGGGTTTGAAAACCGGCTCACATGAATCTACACAGGCATTTAAAGACCACATAATGTAACAAGGAAGTAAAATAATCATGTACTTAAACAAAGAGGATGAAACAGTTCGTTCCAAGTCCTCCTAACTGCTATCAGGCTGCTTGTAGCTCCCCTAACGGTACCTCCAGTTTTGTAACTTTTTTCTTCGGCTGATTTTTCTGCACAAAACACTTCTCGTTGCTTGTTGCATCTACTGCCCGGACACGTTTTAAAAATTGCACGTGCTTTTTCTTCATATTCGTTCTTTCCCGGATGTTTGTTGGTTTCTGGCTCTGTTTGGTTTGCTTTCAAAGTTTTCCTACTTTGTAGTTTTGTTGAGGTCCATAGTGCACAAAAATGGTGGAACGGATTTATAATATGTCTTCTTGCATATACATTTGAAGAAGAAAAAACTATGAATGTATTATTTCAATGATTCTGCAATCTCATTAATGCATCGTTTCAATTTCTTTGGTTTTCTGCGTTTAGTTTTGTAAATACAAACTATTTCAGACATGTATGCGCGATCTATATGGTGTCTGTTGTTTCTTTTTGGTCTTCCCATTGCTGAAGTAGATTCGTAATCGCACAATGGTATGCGGATGCACCATAAACTTGTCACCTACGTACTTTTTAAGATACAGTTCACCTGTAAATGTTGGGCTAGAAAACTGTGAAAGTTAATTTTTCCGTGTTCGTCTGCATCTCGGCTGCATACTCCTCAAAATGTTGAGATAGTTTAAAGTGATAACAAAAATAGTCTGGTGACAAAAGAGTATAAGTGTCATGTTTGCGCATTCATTAATGGGTGAAAGTAGCAAGATAAAAAGCACTATATTTTGTTTGTTTGTTTTAACATTATATCTAGCTAGGACAGAAAGACATTTTGTAAGATCTAAAGCCTCCAGGTTTTAGGAAGAACACTGGCTTTCCTCGTCACCACACGTTTCTTCAGGGGCAGATGGAAACTGACCTGTGCCGAGTCCTCTGTGCCTGTGTCTTCAGTCTTGGAGAACGTGGTCATGGGGCAAAGACAAGAAGCCATTTCAGTCAATGTTGCCAATCATATTTAGTTTGTGCACTGTTATTTTTAGTCCAGCTTTCTCGTCCCAGGCAATGT
>JAWQFJ010018612.1:40000-45397 GCA_034096865.1 Theodoxus fluviatilis
GTGTGTGTGTGTGTGTGTGTGTTGTGTGTGTGTGTGTGTGAGGAGAGAGAGAGAGAGAGAGAGAGAGAGAGAGAGAGAGAGAGAGAGAGAGAGAGAAAGACGGAGAGAGCTAGAGAGAGACAGACAGACAGACAGACAGACAGGGAGAGAGAGGGAGAGAGAGAGAGAGAGAGAATGAGAGAGAGAGAGAGACAGAGAGAGAGAGAAAGAGAGAGAGACAGAGACAGACAGACAGACAGATAGAAAGACAGACAGATAGAAAGACAGGGAGAGAGAGACAGAGAGAGAGAGAGAGAGAGAGAGAGAGGTGCGGGTGGTGGTGGGTGAAGACTCCTACCAATTTAATTCTCAAAAAAAGAATGTAGGCTTAATTCTTCCATCAGGGCAGGTGTGATAGTTTTTTCTCTGAATTGAGAAATTGTCCTGCTCATTTTTATTTTTGGCTGACGGAATACCTGGAATCCCCGTGGAGATGATATTAATAGTCTCAATAAGGAAGTATGAAATTAGTGTAAATTCTTTCCTCTGTGGTCGAGTGGTTAGCGCGCTGGACCTGCAGTCGACTTATGGCCAGTAGAGTACAGCGTTCGAAGCTGCGCGGGATCCCAGAGCTTGCATCCTTGAGCAAGATGCTTAACTCGCATTGCTCCTCCCCACCCAGGAGTAATAACACCAAGGGAAATTGTGGAATATTCTCCTCGATCAAACGGGGCATCCACAGGAAATGGTTTTAAAAAACAAACGGTCACTCATTGGTCTGGGCGTGTGACATGCAGCCGTCTTTCCTGCACTTGTCTTGTCTTTAGAGAACTTGGAATGTGCTGCAGTGGGTGTCCTTCTCTCCTCTCTCTCCTCTCTCTCTCTCTCTCTCTCTCTCTCTCTCTCTCTCTCTCTCTCTCTCTCTCTCTCTCTCATTCAACATAATAATTTATTTTAAAAATCTTGCATTCCGTTCAGAAAGTTACTTATTGAAAGACACTCCCACATGTGCATATGCACTGCTTTGTCAGAATGAGACTGATGCCTGGGATTTCGCATTGAAAGTCCCTTTGAAGCTACGTTTTAATCAATATCTAGTTTAAGAATAAAGATAATATAACGTACATTTTCTCAGGGGTGTAAAATCCTGACTCTACACCGGTATGTTGCCAGGTCTCATTGAAGTGCTAGCTTGGATAAATTGGGCCGTGCGGTAGCCAGACTACCACAACTGTACACCTATTGATTGACCTGCTCTCCCAGGACAGCCTGTGGCACCCAGTGTGTCGAGGTGGATACCATCCAGCGTAGCACCACATCGCAAATACCAAATACCAAACACCAAATAGCGATGCTCAAGTCAAGTAGCAGTGGATTTCAGATGTTGTGTCCTATATATAGCCTCCATGGCGACACGAGTAAACCAGTTCCTACTCTTAGCTCACCCTGCAACATGCACAGACCTGTGGTGGCCTCAGCACAAGTACAGCTCTAGATATGAGACTGATACACATGTAAAATAGCTATTTTGCAGTTACTCTCTTCCGTTTCCACCAGGCTGCGTGTGGACCTGAACTGGTATGCGATCCGCATGCATACGTACGCGTGCGATTTCGTTCTCACGTGTGTTCGAGTGGGCGCGTGCGTGCGTGTCATGAATTATGTTTGCCTTGCATTTTATGTTTCGTCTGCTCCTGTTCTTCCACCTGCTGCCGTGCTACTTCTAGCTCCTCCTCCTCTTCCCCCCCTCCTTCCTCTCCCCCTCCTTCCCCTCCCCCTCCTTCCCCTCCCCCTCCTCCTCCTCCTCCTCCTCCTCCTCCTCCTCCTCCTCCTCCTCCTCCTCCTCCTCCTCCTCCTCCTCCTCCTCCTCCTCCTCCTCCTCCTCCTCCTCCTCCTCCTCCTCCTCCTCCTCCTCCTCCTCCTCCTCCTCCTCCTCCTCCTCCTCCTCCTCCTCCTCCTCCTCCTCCTCCTCCTCCTCCTCCTCCTCCTCCTCCTCCCTCATCACTCACAAGCAACCTGCTGCTACATTTTAAAAATCTATTGCCAACTCCTGTGTGTCCACTGCAAGTGATGACTTTTTGCTGGGTTGGCTTGCTGCAGCTGGAGCACTATGCCACCCAAGCGCAAGGCAGCAGCAGCAGGAGGCGGCAAGGCCAAGAAGGGAAAGAAGGCAGAGGAACCCTCTGCCCTGCCCACCACCCAGGACAAGATTGATGCCCTCAAGAAGGCTGATGCTGGCAAGACCAAGAAACACAAGGTTGACGCTCTGTGCCACATGTCCGCCTCGGCTGAGGTGAGTTGTGTGTGTGGTACCAAAGACCATACAGTATGGTCTTTGGTGGTACTGCCCTTGATCTGGAATTGTCTCCCCTGCAGCAATGCAGTCTTCACAGTCAAAAGGTAGACAATTGGGGTTGGGGGTGGGGGTTGGGGTGGGGTGGGGTGGGGGTGGGAGGGACTAGGGAAAGGAAAGTAGGCTGGGTGTGTGTCAGATGCTGTATTTTTTCCCCTGACATGAAGTAATAAGGTCGGTTGCTTGATTTTGATGAATTAAAGTGTTCATCTCTTCTTGTTTTAATACTCATCCTGTCTTTTTATTGCAAACAGCTTTAGTAGAATGCTTGCTGTATTTTTACCCTCAGCCATGAGGAATATGTCCACAATACAACATGTTTTGCTTGATATTTCTCTCTCTCTCTCTCTCTCTCTCTCTCTCTCTCTCTCTCTCTCTCTCTCTCTCTCTCTCTCTCTCTCTCTCTCTTTCATGTGTGTGTGTGTGTGTGTGTGTGTGTGTGTGTGTGTGTGTGTGTGTGTGTGTTACTCTCTCAGTCTGTGTATATATATGTTCATCTTCATTTACTCGCACTCATTAAGGCAATGAATACAGCTTCAAGACAAGAACTATGTAATCCTAAGAACTGCTTCTTCCTGCCTGTTCAAAACCATCTTGTATATATGTCACACTGCTTACACATGCAAGCTTATGAGAAGGTGTGCACACAATAGAGTTTCTCTCTTAATAGCATGCACACTTAGTGGGACACATGCCAGAACACATCTACAACACACTACAGTGACTGTGTTGCAAGATAGGTGCAACATGCTCACATGGTGTCTGCGTAACAGATGCAGGTCTTTTTTGTTCTAACTACTACTAATCGGATGCATAAAACCAGCTGCTGGCTCTATTTCCTGTATGCATCTGTTCTGTGTACAGGTGTATGAGACTATGATTGTATGTTGAACTTTAAATTCTACTGCTGGCTATATTTCCTATATGCAGCTGTTCTATGTATAGGTGTATGAAGACTATGACTGCAAGTTGAACTATGAACTCTACTACTGGCTGTATTTCCTGTATGCAGCTGTTCTACAAGTGTATGGAGACTATGATCACAAGTTGAACCATGAAGTCCAATGCTGGCTCTATTTCCTGAGTTCTACAAGAGTATGGAGACAGTGACTGCAAATTGAACCATGCAGTTCAGTGCTGGCTATATTTCCTATATGCATCTGTACTATGTACAGGTGTATGGAGATTATGACTGCGTGTTGAACTATAAACTCTACTGCTGGGTATATTTCCTGTGTGCAGCTGTTCTACAAGTGTATGAAGACTATGATTGCAAGTTGAATCATGCAGTCCAATGCTCGCTCTATTTCATGTATGCATCTGTTCTACAGGTGTATGAAGACTATGACTGCATGTTGAACCAGACCAACATTGGGCACAACAACAACAAGTACTATGTCATACAGGTCCTGAAGAATGGTGCTCATTTCTACACCTGGAACCGATGGGGAAGAGTGGTGAGTAATTTCTGCCCCACTGTTTTCTTCTTGGCCTTTCTTTTTTGTCTTGCCTTTACTTATTTTATTCACTCATTCACTCACTCACTCACTCACTCACTCACTCACTCACTCACTCACTCACTCACTCACTCACTCACTCACTCACTCACTCACTCCACTTCCGGCGCGCTCACCGCAGTAGCAGGACGTGTTCACGTCGCTCTCCTGTATTTTCGTCGGTTGTAGAGAAAAGATAGTGAAGCATGCCAGTAACTGGTCTCCCAGCTGCATTGGAGGTGATGCTTTCCACTCTTCTGGACAGCGATACCATGTCCTCATTTAAAGTATTTGGCGAACGCAATACTACTGTCGTGGTTCTCAGATTCACGTCCCAAGCTGGCCAGCCATCTTCTTTCGAGCAATCGACAAACTGCTGGAGAAGAAAGCCCCCCGCCCAACTGCGCAGAGACCAGCAGAGACGAAACAAACACCGCAGCACCAACTTTGCTGGTGAGCAAGCTCCATCGAGTTTTGGTCCCTCCACTGCTTGTCCTGAATCCAGTCAACAAGAAACTCCATCAGTTTCGTCGTCCACCTTGCCCGCTGCACTGTACTCGCCAAACCCCAGCAACGCACGAGAAAAGCATGCTGAGAAGTGTGCAAGCACTGAAAGTGGGTCAACGGACGACACATCAGCTTCCAACCAAGAAAGCACAGCCTCGTCGGCGGACAGCGAACAGGCAGCGCTAGAGAAGTCGGAGCGCTCCGCTACAATACGGCAGATCGTGGATAAAGTGATGCAGCCCTTCAGAGACAAGTTGCAACGTGAGGCAGAGGCAAAGGCGGTTGAGTGTGCTGCCTCCGTGGCAAGTGACACGCGTGTCGATCGTGCATTCGTCGAGACTTCGTCACAGCCGCCGACCCCTTCGACTGCGGGTGTTTCGTCCAGAGCACAGCGCAGCTGTCTCGGTGCAGCTACTCCACCACCCGAGCAGGAGGAAGGTGCGACCTGTGCCCATCCACCCCGTCGTCGGCAACAGCCCTGGCGCTCCAAGAGGAGGTAATTGGCGAGATGGACAGTCATGAACTTATTCGATTTCCGCGATTCGCGTAACAAGACTTATTGTCGAAGTCTTGACCCCCCCCCCCTCCCCCCCCCCCCCCTCCCCCCCGACTGTTGTGTTTTTCGTTTGAGTAATTTACAACATATTGTAATAGGCCGGTGGCCTGAACAATAAACTTTTCGTTCGTTCGTTCGTTCACTCACTCACTCACTCACTCACTCACTCACTCACTCACTCACTCACTCACTCACTCACTCACTCACTCACTCACTCACTCACTCACTCACTCACTCACTCACTCACTCACTCACTCACTCACTCACTCACTCACTCACTCACTCACTCACTCACTCACTCACTCACTCACTCACTCACTCACTCACTCACTCACTCACTCACTCACTCACTCAATCTCTCACTTGCTTGTTCTCACTTGCTCCCTCACTATTGCTTGCTCCATCACTCGCGCGATCACTCACTCCACTCACTCCTCTCTCTCACTCTTTTCACTCACTCGTTTTACTCACTCCACTCACTCACTCACTCCACACACTCCACTCAC
>JAWQFJ010018615.1:5000-7500 GCA_034096865.1 Theodoxus fluviatilis
CATTGAGGGAAACAATACGAAACCACGTAGCCTCCGCGAGCACTTTAACAGGGCTTCTCACACAGTGAATGACGCGCTCATCACCGTCGTTTGCAAGTTCGAAAGAAGAGATGACAGACTTCGCATTCAAAGTTTTCTCATAGAGCACCTGGGCACCAAACGAAGTGAAGGTCCCGAAGGATTGAATATACGTCCATGACAATACGACTACAAGGAGTGGGTCATACATCCATAACAGAGAGGCACAAAGGCAGAGAGCTAGCTAGCTAGCTAGCTAGCGAAAGAGAGAGAAAGAGATAGAGATAGAGATTTAATTTTCCGTTCCAGATGCACATAGGGGATATGGTTTCAAAAATATGTATTAGACTATTTTAAGTTTTGTGATTAACTATCCTTTTTTCTATGCAATAAATCTTTCAGTTTTAAATTTTAATGCATTTTACGTTAATAGACATGATTATTACAAAACTTAGAACTTATTTAATGATTCGTTTTGGGCGCTAAGCCAGGCATATCGTACCTTACGTCGTTCTTTTTCGATTCGCAGAAAGATGAAAACGTTTCCCAATGAGTAAAAAAAAAAAATTACTGTAACAATAATACGACGACGACGACGACGACGACGACGACGATGACGATGATAATGACGATGATGATGATGATGATGATGATGATGATGATGATGATGATGATGATGATGATGATGATGATGATGATGATGATGATGATGATGATGATGATGATGATGATGATGATGATGATGATGATGATGATGATGGTGGTGATGATGATGATGATGATGATGATGATGATGATGATGATGATGATGATGATGATGATGATGATATGTCTTTTCCCGTTCTTGCATGCACCCTTGTCTATATCAATAGGGTTCATTTAAATTAAAAAAAGACAAGGATGAAGATGATGCATCTACGTTGTTGTATCATTCAGAGTCTTGTACATGGTACGTTAAATGTTCGTAACGCGAGGTACGTGTAAATTTGTACACACATCTAAATCCCGTGCGTTGCCGGAAAGTGACTGGTCGCGAGACAGTACTCATGTTGCGCGGTTTCTATTCCTGGTTTCCTATGAAGGGACCCGCTGTGTTATTGCGTTATTTCCTCTAGTTACTGACCTATTTCTCTTCAGACTGAGACACTTTCCTCAGAAGTACTGATTCTCTTGCAAACTGTGAACGTGAAGAACTGTTGTGTCAAAAATAGCTGCGGCGCCGAATTTCTAAACAGCCAATCAGCTCAAACAATGCGGGAAAGGAAAAACTGAGCACAACTGAGCTATGATTGTATCATCTAAGACGTCTTTGGTATTTTATAGCTGAGAGGCGCGCAGCTAATTAAGACAACCAATCGGCGACCGGGTTTGCACGATATTTACTCATGGTCGTAAATGAGTTTAATCAGATTAACTATGTGATGTTTTGCCCCAATAGCAGAAAAGGAAAGTTTATTCGGTTTGTACTCGCTTCGGAAAGGTACATTGCATTTGTCATGTTTTTGACTGATATTGCCTGACACATCAGTGTCATCAAACGCTTGTAAACCGTTCATGAGAAGTCACACGTTACCATATTCGGAAGAGGTCATCTGTATTCGCTTGTTGTAAAGTTTCCTTTTTTGTGCCTAGCCTCTTAGTTCTACACCAGGTGATGAAGTGAGTGACCTGACAAAGCTATTTTAATAGTGACTTGCCCTGAGTGTTGTTAACATCTACATGCATTGTCCATTACTGCTTCATGAGCAGGGCGTTGTTAACATCGCTTGTTCATTATTGCTGAATGTGCAGAACGAAATTGGCAAAAATTGGGGACATGACCAGTGATTTGACAAGAAAAATTTTTAATGGCCAATATACGATTTGCAGTTATTGAATTTCTGCATTTTAAAATTCTTTAAATTTCTTAACGTTTTGGTTGCACAGTGTTGATTTGAGACTAACTTGTTGCAAGAAATACCAAACGTAGCGAGGTAACAGGCGGACTTGAGAGAAATGTAAGTGTTGGGTGAGCTAAGAGTGAGAGCTCTCGCAGAGTAACAATCATCTGTTAGGATGAGTGTACGACAGACTATGTAGTGATGGTCATAGGAGGGGGTGAGGAAAAAAAAAGTTTGCTAGGACCAAAACATTTACATTTCTCTCAAGTCCGCCTGTTACCTCGCTACGTTTGGTATTTCTTGCAACATGTTAGTCTCAAATCAACAATGTGCAACCAAAGCGTTAAGAAATTTAAAGAATTTTAAAATGCAGAAATTCAATAACTGCAAATCGTATATTGGCCATTAAACTTTTTCCTTGTCAAATGATTGGTCATGTCCTCAATTTTTGCCGATTTCGTTCTGCACATTCAGCAATAATGAACAAGCGATGTTAAAAACGCCCTGTTCATGAAGCAGTAATGGACAATGCATGTAAATGTTAAAAACACTCAGGGCAAGTCACTATTAAAATAGCTTTTTCAGGTCACTCACTTCATCAC
>JAWQFJ010018615.1:12500-13658 GCA_034096865.1 Theodoxus fluviatilis
TGCACAACCTGTCATCTCGTATCCTCATAGCAGGTGACGTTGAGGCCAATCCGGGACCAAACAATGGAGATGCAGAAAATGTGGTTGCCAATGATTCCCCAGAAGACCTAAGTCAAATGCACTTAGAGGAGGAGTCGCTGGCTGCCAGATGGGAGCTGCGGTTTGCAGAACTGGAGAAAAAGGTACAGGGAAAGCACGAACGCATGAAAGCAGATATAGAAAAACAAAAGATAGCAAACATGGAGATGGCGAGACTTTGTGAAAAAGAGTTTAAAATGATACGCAGGAGGCAGGAAGCTATGAAAAATGAAATTGATGACCTGCGAACTCTCGTGGATGCCGCCAGTGCAGAAATCCAGAACGCTTCAAGAATGTGTGAAGATAATGCAGACAAGAACGAAAGTATAGCCAGAAGAACCAGCGTCAAGATATTTGGTGTATACGAAGAAGAGCACGAGTCATACTGGTCTTGCCTGCAGACTGTGCTGAACGTGTTTCGTGAAGCAGTGCCGACGGTTTCATGGATAGAAAGAGATATTGTTCGGGTTCAACGGTTGGGGACCTTTAGAGGGAACAACCGGACTAAGCCACGACCCATCATTGTCGAGATGGCCACTCTCCTGGACAAACAGACCCTCTTGAGATACGGTAGAAACATCATGAGAAATATGGGGATCAGGATAGCCAGCGAGCTGACAAGTAGGCAAGAAAAAACCCTCCACAATCTACGTGAGCAAGGTCACCAGGCTTTCTACCGCAACGACAAGCTGTGGTTCCAGGACGACAGATCCAGTTACCACGGGTTCAGCCGATCTCATTCTCACAGGTCTCAGAAGCGGAGCAGGAAAAGGAACCAGACACACGGCAGGAATCGGCATGCTCCTGAGTGGCGCCGTGAACGCCCAGATGAACCTGAAGCGTCTTCAATGCAAAATCCTAAAGTCAAATGGCATCAGCAGCAAGATATTGCAGGGACATGGGCTCATCCGGACGACTATGCGAGACAAAGACAAAGGAAACACACTCTGAGCAGTAAAGGTACATTCACGGGCACTGACTACTTTGTTGGCATCCGTCAGTCTCGTGAGACTATGGGGTGTGCGCCAGGTTTGGTCAGTCCGGGGTTGAGAGGCAGCGTACTCTGTGGCTGTAGAGCCC
>JAWQFJ010018616.1:5000-17500 GCA_034096865.1 Theodoxus fluviatilis
AAACTCAGTTTGTCTGTCACTACGACAAGTGTACGAGTGGACTAGGAATTTCCGGAACGGCGTGAGTTCAGTAAAGGCGTCGACAGACGTACCGTTTTTCAAGCCGATTTTGCTGCCGATCCGATCTAGACCGTAGAGTAAAAATCGGGTTGATAGCCACACGCAACGATGCAGTCGAGCCGTGCCAACAGATGCTTCGGCGTGTAGATGCGTCGACCTGCATTTCCATTTTTAAAATGTAGGATCTTTTACGACCTATTGATGCTTTCAACATACAGCTTTGATAAATTAATGCTGTTCATGGCTTACATTTTCTTTGGATGGGTTTCTAGTATCCCCAAATACAGCGTTTTCTGTACAAACCGTAGACATGTTCGCCATTTAATTGTGCAAATAGACGCGAGAACGAGAACGAGGCCTTGTCGCCCGACATAGGAATCGGTCCTGACCGGGTTGGGTAGAATAGAGCTTGCTCTATTGACAAGAATCGGATCGGATTGTATGCAAATGAGTCGACCGTTTGCAATCTTGACCGGATCGGCAGCAAAATCGTGGGACAAACGGTACGTCTGTCGACGCCTTAACAGACTCGCCGCCACCAGATCAGGCACACCGAGTACTGACACCAGAGCACATTGCAGCCGTTGAATCCATCGTGAAGGAAAATCGTCGTGTTAGAGTGGATGAAATAGCTACACTTGTGGGTATGAGTCACGGATCAGCACACCATATCATCCATGGTGTTCTGGAATTCCACAAAGTGTCTGCAAAATGGGTTAATATGTATCGCACCTTTAAGATTTTCGTTTAATTTGCTTTCGTACATGATTAGTATATAACGTGTTAATTTTGCTTGTGTCTGTGTCTGTCTCTATCTGCATACGTGGCTGTGTGCCTTTGTATCTGCATGTCATGTGTATGCGAGTGCGCTTGAATGTGGTAGAATGTTTGCATGAGTGACGTGGTATCCGAGCACATTTAATGTGTTTGTGAACGTGATCTTGTTTGTTTGTGTGTGTCCTGGTGTGCATACATGTATGTGTGTGTGCATGGGTGCGCGTACGTACGTGCAAGCGTTGGCCCCATTTGAGTACGTGTGGAAATGCGTGTGCATATATGTATGTGTGTGTGCATGGGTGCGTGTATGTACGTGCAAGCGTTGGCCCCATTAGAGTACGTGTGGAAATGCGTGTGCATATATGTGTGTGTACATATGTGTGTATACGCGCATGCGCGTGAAAGCATTTACGAGCAAGTGCATTTCCTTTTCCGACACTACGTCAGTGACGAATGACGTCATGCACTCATTTTCATCACTAGTCATCTTCCTGTCATCGTCACAAACATCGTCACCATATTTGAGCTGTGCTCGTCACTTTGCCACAACAACAACAAAATCAATTCAAAGTTTCAGTTTTGTAGAAGTAATTCGATTTGCTTTGACACTTTCTTGTCCGTGAAATCACAACCTTCACCTTTCAGAATCGTCTGCTCCAAGTGTAATGAAAGTCTCACTCAGGGAAGTGTGCAAACAGCAGCAGATTGGTTTCATTTTCACGTTATCAGTTGTCTAAGGTGTAGTGCCTGCTCAAGGACAAGAACATTCCAGACCTTTGTGAAAAAATCCCCGCAACTCGAAAATGTCCTTTGAGCCTGAAAGAAATGTAGAGATAGCGCCCATGCAGGGAACATGCATCACGTGATGGTAGCCACGATGTCTTTCGATTCATGCCTGCATGGCGTGTAAGTGCTGCAGCAGTGCAGAGTCATAGATTTGTAGCTCCACAAATGTCATTAAGTCTGCGTATCTTTGCTGCTGTGTTATCAAGCCCACTTGCATAGACGCGAGAAAAGCTAGGATCTTGGGAGAAATGGGCCAGTGTCAACATGTGTCAACATCTGATAGCCTTTATTTGCAGAAGCAATAGCTATCAAATGTTGACACATGTTGACACCGGTCTATTCCTCTCAAGATTCTCGCTTTCCTTTTGTTTGTGCAACGCATGTTATCGGTGTAATCCAAAGTAGCAGATGGTGTTTTTCATATGACTCCCGTGTTGCCTGCAGTGTAGCCTCTTATCTGCTGATTGTATTTCTCACACGGTTACTGGGTTTGTAATGTTTATACCATTGTATTATTTCAGGTGCATTCTAGCAAGACGGTTGTGAAAGAAACGACACGGATCAAACTATTCATTGCGTTACATTGTGGGGTGGGATACCTCACCGCTTGAGATCATTCCTGACACTAAGAAGAGCAAAGACGCAGTATCCAATAAGTAGATATCCATGGGATAAGGCATTGGTTTTCATGTAGCGACGTATCACCCATATCTGGATCTCAAACCGTTTTACACTTTACCCCCTGATCTCTGAGCTATTTAATCCTTTCTAGCACCTGACAACACATAGTTCGACAGACAGAGGGGATTCCGACAGTCAGTACCAGCACCGTCTCCACCTCGAGTGGAATATTTCATCCCTATGTTGTTAAGGTTCTAGAACGCACGAGAATATCGTATCACTATCGAGCTGTTTACATCAGCCTCTCCTCTCATGCTGTTCTTGGTTACGTGACGAGGTCAGGCTAAATTTGTCTTGGCCGTGTCATGTGACGACAGTCGCATAGCCGTCAGAGCAGAGTATGTTAAAATCAGTTCTCAAAGGTTCTGGAACCTGTGTAAAAGTATATAAAGCGCGACAAAGCGACAGACAAGAGGGCACAAGACAGAGATAAGGTGAGAGCTTAACAAGAAGATAAGCGAGTCCTCTTTTGTAAGGAGTGAGTCCTCTGCGACATTGTGCGTAGAGTGAGGTTATTTACTCGTTGTCACCACTGTGTATCGACCAGTGCGTGAATACAGTTTTGTTGAAAACAACCACCGGAGTTTATGAACTTCGACTTCCCGGCGCAAGATAAGAAAATCCCCGTATTAACAGGGCATTGCAAAGAGACGAGCACAACACCTATGCTGCCTCACGGCCGGGTACAAGGGCTAATCGCGCTACGGTGTGGCATCGCTGTCCTCACGGATACCCATATTACTCCTGTGTGGGGAGGTGCAATGCGAGTTAAGCCCCTTGTCCAAGGATGCAACTCTAGGATCGGTGCCACTACGGACGCCGTTTCTGCTAGCCGCAAGCGACAGGTGTCGAGCGCTCTCAGCACCAAACTAACGACCCCAACACTTCCTACGTCTCTTCACTTTTTTTATTTTCTTTCCGCTTTTTAAGGGGTGGGCTGGGAGGTGGAGGGGTGTTTTACCCAGAATGTATGTGAATTCTGACGCGTACGAGTAGCTTTAGTGTGGTCGTGATTCCGCCGAAGCAGTCTGTGAAGAGTGCGTCAATGACAGGTCAGGAATTTATAGGAACTCCGGTTTCTAGTTCCATCCCTTCTTCCCAATCCAGGTACTTGTGCCCTTAGTCCCTCAGCGAATTTCGAACCATACCATTTCAACGTGTTCATTTCGTGTTGACCGATTAGATAATGTTATGCTCTACTCGTTTATCACAAAACAATTACCTTCACACTTGAAGCCTCGATTTTAGAATATATTGGAATTAAATAAAAACAAACAAAACAGAACAAAACAAACAGACAGTTGCATTAGTGCATGATGAATTCTGCGACTGGGGCTTCAAAGTTTGCCGTTTGAGAGTTGCGTTAGTTTCTACACAGCAGTGTCAACATTTTTAATCAAGCTCATTTAAAAAATCAATACATATGTGTGATGAGAAGTCAGATTTAATATTTGTATAGCATTTTTTCCTCTCAGTTTTCACACTTCTTCATTTGTTGCACAAGAGCACGCGTTGGCCTCTGCAATGCAGTAAAAAACTATTTCAATCAGATGCAATCAAAGAAAAACAAATATCGCTCTGTGATGAAAAGAAACTCCTTTTACATCTTTCGTAGTATTTACCCTTTACCAATACATCAATCGATTTCGGGTTAAGCAAATGGAAAGGTTTTTTCCTGCCAAAGTAGTCTCTATTGATTGATTTTTCGCTCAACGTTCTTGTTATTTGAAGTTTTTTCTACTTAAAATACTTGCTTTTCATCTAATAGTTTGTATTTGTGATGCAAGAGAGGGACCGACAAGGAGGTTTACTACTCACATAGCTCTTGGGATACATTCCGTCAGCCGTGCACGTGTAGAGATTCCATGACAACTGTGATGCCGACCCACGTGCACGTGTAGAGATTCCATGACAACTGTGATGCCGACCCACGTGCACGTGTAGAGATTCCATGACAACTGTGATGCCGACTCACGTGCACGTGTAGAGATTCCATGACAAATGTGATGCCGACTCACGCACTCGTGTCTCTGGTCGCACGTCCTCCTGCTTTCAAGACTCCTTGACCTAGAGTCTCTTTGATCCTATGCGTCTTTAGCGTGTGCCACTTGATCCTGTGTCTTCTTAATCCTACATGTTTGCCTCCTTGATTCAGTGTCTTCTTGATCATGTGCCTCTGTGATCCGTTACCTCTAGATTCTATGCCCTTGATTCTGAGCCTCCTTGGTCTTATGTATCTTTAATCTCGTATCTCCTTAATCGTATGTATCCCTGAGTTGATGTCTCCTTGATCGAATGTGTCCTTGAATTTGTATCATTGATCTTATTATCCTTGACCCTAGGTATCTTTGACCTTTCTGTCCTTGACCCCGTGTTTCCTTGACCTTTGTGTCCTTGATACTGCACCTATTTTATTGTTTATCTCCTCGATCCCATGTCTGCTTGATCCCTTGTCTCTTTAACCGTATGTCTACTTGGTCTTATTGTTCCCAGACTCTAAGTCGCTTTTCTCTAAGTATCCCTGATCCATTGCCTCCATTATTCAGTGTCTCTGTGCCGTATGTGTAACTAATCCAACGTCTTCCTCCCTACATGTACATGCATCCCGGACTCTCATCCTGGTATGTCGCTATGTCCTCTTCTCTGTATGTCAGATTACCCTGCTTCTCCAAGCTCCAGTGTATCCCTATCCCTCTTCTTATGTCTCTCACGTCCCCTTTCGCATTTGTTCCATTGCGTTCCCCCGTTTTACTGGCCTCTATTTCTCCATGTTACCTGCCTCCCTGTCTTCCTGTTCTTACCTTCTGTCCCCAGTCCATTGTCCTGCATGCATAGACTGCACCCGATTCTCCTTGCCCGATAATATCTGGCCTTCCCCGTATTGTGTATAAAAGTGGAGGTAGCATTCTTCCGCCCCTGCCTTCCACTGTGCCACCAAAGTGACATTCCCAGCCACCCATCCATCCTCCTCCCTCCCTCCCCCTTCCCCCACCATCATTCCATGATCCCAGGGGATACCACAAAGTGTGACGTATGGCAGATCTCAGCTGGCACCGGAACTGCGGAGTGCTAACAGGGCGAGATGTGATGGGATTGGAGGAAGGAGAACCAACGGAAATGGGCTTCCGGTTCCGACGGAAGGCAGTGAAACGGCAAGGTCGCGCGTGTACGCTTTAAGTGATGGATAGATTCTCGCCTCTTCCACAGCGTGGCAAAGTCACGTTATTTCTCCTTTCAGACGAGATAATGGGATGACGCGCTCCATCCCCTGTCAAAAAAGAGTCATCTTTTTCCTTTTGTTATCAACGTGTATTCACTCGGTGAAAGTGCAGATTTAAATGAGGTTTACGAGAAGGTACAATGTTCTCTCCGTCAAACTTACCGCTGACGCTTGTTCTCTGAAATGACATGAGTCACAGAGTGCTGAAACAGAGCATAAGTCAAAGAAGAAAAAATATCCACTTGCCATACTAATGAAAGAACAAAAGAAAAGACGGAATAAGCAAAGAAATGAAAAACAGTTCCGAGAAGAAAAAAAAGCCCATGGAACTGTGAAATGGAGTAAAAGAGAAAAAGTGAGGAAGCGGGATAGTAGAAAAGGAAATGGGAACAGAAGGGGACGAGTGTTAAGGAAAAAACTCCCAGGGGAAATGCCGACTCTGAAAAAACACAAGCACCTACATTGGGAAGATGGGAGAGAGGCAGAAACCGGAGTTCGCATCGCTTCCTGACCTGTCAATTACGCATTCTTCACAGACTGCTTCGGTGGTACTACGACCACACAAAAACTACTTGTAAGCGTCATGATTCACGCAAATTCTGGATAAAACACCAACCCACCCCCAGCCCGCCCCCCAAACAGCGGAGAGGGAAGAAAAAAGAGGAGAGACGTAGGAAGTGATGGGGTCGTGGAGAACACATTCGCAGTCTGTCGGGATGCGCTAAGTCCTGGGACGGGAGCAGAAGTCAGAGACAGAGAAAGACGCCTTGCAGAATTGCATGCGTCACGCAACCATTTTCCATAATGTCGACCGCAACGTGACGTCATGTCCCTTCCGTCCAGTCACAAGGCAGAATACTGTCACACGATGTGACGTCATGTCCTTTCCATCCAGTCACAAGGCAGAATACTGTCACGCGTTGTGACGTCACGTCCCTTCCGTCCAGTCACAAGGCAGAATACTGTCATGCGATTTGACGTCCTGTCCAGCCCGTCCAAGCAAAACGTAGAATACAGCCTGTTATGAGTCTATTTGTCTGGGCTTTTTGTTTGTTTGCTTATTTCATTTTTATGTGATGGTGTTGTCGTGGTCATAGGAAATTGTGGCGCAGTGAAATGTGCGCCGACATATAACGCAGTTGCACGTTTGGCGTGCATGTACTTAAAAAGGTTTAATAGTAAGCAGTTTAGAATTGGAAAAGATGTCGAACTTACCGTTAAAAGAACGCAAAAAATATATTGCAACAATGACGGGCACGTTGAAGAATAGTGAGAAAATGAGCAAAATATCGTGTTATTTACAGAGAAAAAAGAGGATATAAAGAAAAAAGCGAAACAGACGCTTCATGCAGAAAAACCTATTTGAAAGACCGCAAACATGTATGTAGCTAGATCATAAGAGAGGGCTATGCAGACGGACTGGGCATTGCCTTCGGAGAGAAACGTCGGCCTATCAGTGGCGCTATCTGGGGTCACATTCAAGGATTCGCTTCGTTCACCCCAATTTCCGCTACAGCGCCGCCAGTGACGTTATTTCGGGATGGGGAGATAACTCTTTTTCTTTCTCGTCTCGTCACCAGTGAACAAGAACCGGAAATAGATTCTTTGAAAACTCATTTTGCCGGAAAACCTTCAAATGGGAAAGTTTCCTGGGGAGAAGTCGAGGACGGAGGCAAGTCTTACTGGAAGGAGATGAGTTTTCGCCTGAAGAGGTCGATACTGTGGTCTCCTCGGAAAACCAGTCGGCACCTTGACACCAGACTTCTGGAAAGCAAGAAACCGAAGGGAGGACAGATACTAAGTTACTAGCGAGCATCGTAGACAAGTGATGAATAATGTAATAGAGGAACATGGCAGGAAGGATACACTGACAGATATTTATAGGTAAGGAGAAATCTGACTAATTACTCGAGGTATGATTCGTAAGAAGCATATACACTATATTACAATCGATAGTGGGAGATGATGAGAAAGCAAAGCTAACAACCTGCAACATTATCCCAGTTTTGGAAATCAAAATAACGAAGATTTTTTTACCTCTGCACATTACAGGTTTTTATGTGGTATCGTTTTCTTCATCATCATCATCATCATCATCATCATCATCATCATCATCATCATCATCATCATCATCATCATCATCATCATCATCATCATCATCATCATCATCATCATCATCATCATTATCATCATCATCATCAACAACAACAACACCGCATCCATCAAACGCAAGCGACTGCATGTCAAACGTTTTAACCGCTCGGTCACAGCTACTACACAGAGGGAACTGGTGTGTGTGTGTGTGTGTGTGTGTGTGTGTGTGTGTGTGTGTGTGTGTGTGTGTGTGTGTGTGTGTGTGTGAAATTCCCCCCAATAGAATTTCCCGGAGAAAACAAACGGACGAATCAAAAGTTAGCTTCATTATCGCTCATTTTTCCACCCTGAAACTTGAAAAACAAACCCACAACTTTACTTCTATCAATATTTTTTTAAACACTCATGGACACACACAGTCTACCCTTAGAGCATGCGTGATATTACTTATGGGGAGACCCGATGACTTCGTGAACGACTAAACTCTACTCACTGGCGCAATCGTCAGGATGGCGATTCACCCCGTCACGTGACTGTTACGTGTCACGTGATGCATGTCAGCAAAGCGACCTCTGCAGTGCGGCCGTGGAGTTTTCAGAGAGAAATTAAAAGGCTGAGGTGAACTTCGATCCCGCCATAACAGAGTCAGGAAGACTTGCGCCCGAGGGGAAACCGGCCTTTACGACAGCCCGTGCACGTCTGCAATTGAGTTAACCCCCGTAAACAGGACGGAGGGGTGCTGTATAGCGTCTAGCCTTTTCCGCGACTTCCCATCTGTAACTTCGTTTCGGACCCCGGGTTCGCGCCAAAATTTGGGTGGAACCTCTGCAAAGCTCTTCTGGCCTTGCATTATTGATGGGCTCGGACTTCCCTCCCCCGGTCCTGGAGGGAGGGGAAAGAAACTCTAGGTGCACTGCGGATTGTCTCGCACGAGGCGTCGGCGCCATACCAAGGTGAGGCTGGAGAGAGTAATCTGGTTTCGAGGGCCGGACCAAACACGTATTGAAAAGTGCTCTTTGACCCCTCGACTTTTTGAGTCGTCAGCAATGAGTGGTCGTAGATATTTTATCCCGCACAGAAATGCCATGTCGCTAATGTGTGTCTGCTTTGATTGGGTCGTGGAAAAAATGAGATTCAATCATAAAGATTTTTACGAGGGCAGAAGACCACTCGCTTGTAAATTAATACGAGCTGAAAGCTTGGAAGACGAATGAAAGACACGTCGACTCCCGCGCGGCAGTGAAATCGATCAGGGACGACACGTCTTCTGCAGGACATCTGTAGTAATTCATTCTCTCCACTTCAGCGGAAAACGGGTGTGCACGCCTCAGTGCAGTGCGAGGGGCTGGGATGAAATAATAGATGCTCCATGAAAAATGTCAGAGCACAAATCACTCCGACACACGTTAATATCTTATCAGCGTGAAGTGTCTGCGGTCCGTCTTTGCACATTTTGCCAAAATATGCTCCTGCCAATTTCCGGTAGATTTCCAGGATGACCCTTTGCGGGCCGGGGGTGAGAATAGACCCATTGTGTCTCCCCCAGTTATTCGCCAAAGGCTAAAGACCAGGAAAATCGTGACTTCCTCCTGCTCAAATCAGCATCAGTGATTTCGTAGCGCACGATTTTACACAGCGCAAAGTGGCGTTGGTTGAAAAGCTGTAAAATTCCATACATCATCATCAACGTCATCATCATCCTTTTCATCACCATCATCATCATCATCATTGTCGTCGTCGTCGTCGTCGTCGTCGTCGCCGTCGCCGTCGCCTTCTTCCATTTCTTCTTTCATTTCTTCTTCTATTTCCTCCTCCTCCTCCTCCTCCTCCTCCTCCTCCTCCTCCTCCTCCTCCTCCTCCTCCTCCTCCTCCTCCTCCTCCTCCTCCTCCTCCTCCTCCTCCTCCTCCTCCTCCTCCTCCTCCTCCTCCCTCCTCTCTCCCCCCCCCTCCTCTCTCCCCTCTCCTCCCCTCCTCCCCCCCCCCTCCTCCTCTCCCCCCCCCCTCCTCCTCCTCCTCCTCCTCCTCCTCCTCCTCCTCCTCCTACTACTACTACTACTACTACTACTACTACTAGTACTACCACTACTACTACTACTACTACTACTACTACTTCTTCTTTTACCTCCTTTTCTACGTTGTTTTATTTTTTTCTCCAAAATTGTGTAGATTCAAAGTATGAGGAGTTCTACGCGCAATTTCAGATGCGAGGTAGTTTATGAGCGTCGTGTTTGTGACATTGACTTTCATGGAAGTGTTTCTCGAGATTTACGGAATCCGAGTGCATCTGCTTGTTTCCATCAAGATATAACCCATTTCAACGCTTGTTTATCATTGTGTTATTGTGCCTTGACATGCTTCAAAAAGAAAAATAGAAAGTGTTATGACACATGCACTATATAGACTTTTAAGGCAAGTGGCGCTAGCACTAAAGAAATACGTTGAAAACTACAAAATTTAATGTCAAGAAACGACAACGAGAGAGAGAGAGAGAGAGAGAGAGAGAGAGAGAGAGAGAGAGAGAGGCAGGCAGGCAGGCAGGCAGGCAGGCAGGCAGGCAGGCAGGCAGGCAGGCAGGCAGGCAGGCAGGCAGACAAAGAGAGACATAGATTTGCAGGCAAATGCACTTGATAAATTCAGTGACATGCAATAAAATGTCCACAGTCTACACGAACATAATCCATTGATTCATACGCTCTAATATGCTGGAGTGCGCGTGGACACACACTCACACACACACACACACACTCACACACACACACACACACACACACACACACTTACATACACACTCACCACACACACACACACACTTACATACACACTCACCACACACACACATACACACACACACACACACACACTCACACACACACACACACACACACACACACACTTACATACACACTCACCACACACACTCACACACACACACACACACACACACACTTACATACACACTCACCACACACACACATACACACACATACTCACTCACACACACACACACACACACACACACACACACACACACACACACACACACACTTACATACACACACACAACACACACACACTTACATACACACTCACCACACACACACACACACTTACATACACACTCACACACACACACACACACTCACACACACACACACACACACACACACACTTACATACACACTCACCACACACACACATACACACACACATACACACGGACCTCGCACCTTCCTCATAAACAAAGCAAGACAAGAATGTAGCCACACTGCCATAAGAGGAAAGCGAGATGCAAATCATTGTCCTGCATGTAGGAATCAGCCTGCGGTCATACGCACCGACGACAATAGACATTGCGAGACTTGGGCTGCGGAGAAAGACGAGACAAATCAAAGAAGGGCCCAGTTCCTATGGGAGAAAGGCAAAGTCCAGACCAAAGCCCTACATAAGAATCAAACATCATGTAAATGCCAAAAATCAATGCAAGTATAGTGTTTCGAAAGGTCACACGACAAAGTAACGTTAAGCCAAATCCGAATGAGTTAAAAGTAAATTCCAAACTAATGCCATGCGTGAAAAACTTAGAACGTTATTTTATACAAGATAAAACAATCCCATGATATTATCTTGACGAATAAGAAAACAGGACAATTGAGTAATGTCCTTAAGAAACAAACACAAAAGGTTATACTAAACCAGTACCATGCATGACGGACACAGAACATTGTCTGTTACAAAGGTAAGAACAAATCTATAATGCCTTAACAATGAGCGGTTACAGACTACGATAGGGTAATGACTCCACGAGATAAAAGGATATTTAAACAGTTTCGTATTTAAATGATATGTAAGATTATTGGAATCGAAAGCAATGAAAAGCATCTTAAAAGCAACAAGTCAGAAACAAACTTCACGAACATTCCACAAGAGAGAGATAATAAACTAACAAACCCAATGTATGAAGAATTTACAACATCGTTGGTACACTAGTCATAGTAATTTAAGGGTCACTCTTGAAATTTTATGAAATCACAATTTGTTGCAATGCTAACTGAAAAAAGGAGTTACCAGACAAAAGCTTGTCAGTGGTTGCATATGACATTATTCTGCAGTGTGAAGGAGCCTTTAGCGCGTTACCCTTTGTTGAAAAAGCGTTCACGTGCGGTACAACGAAGCCGTTTTGGGGGAAAAGCATGCAAATCGCTGACCCGTTACTTTGGTAATACATGGCTGTTGAAAAAAGAAAACAAAATGCACGTGCCCGACCAATGTCCCATAAACAGTTTTCAACGGTAGTTGGATAAAAAGGGAAGCGAAAATGTTACCAAATCACTGCAGAGAAAGATATGGTCGCTGAATGACGGAAAGATTCACTCTCAATCGTCTGGCAACTTCTCTATGAGAAACACCATCCTGGGCCCAACTTAGGGCTCGGCCACGATCAACAGTCGTCAGCTTTCTTCTTGCGATCATGTCTTTCTCTGCAGTGATTTGGTAACATGGGCATGAATAAATAAATGGTAAGTAATGATAATAGATAGGCAATAATTTGATTCACTATTCAACGCGCTAAAGGCTCCTTCACACTGCAGAATAATGTCATACGCAACCACTGTCAAGCTTTTGTCTGGTAACTCCTTTTTTCAGTTAGCATTGCAACAAATTGTAATCTCATAAAATTTCAAGAGTGACCCTTAACTTATTGTGACTAGTGTACAAAGACTTAGATCAACGTTAGAACACAGTCTCAGAGACAGGTGTGGAAATCTTGGACTGGACCACGCCCCCGTGAGGGGATGTCGAGACATTACTCAGCACCCTACGGGAAGACAAAGCGTGGAGCACCCGCCAACAGACCACGCTGGCGGCGCAACTCGTCCCCAAG
>JAWQFJ010018616.1:20000-27500 GCA_034096865.1 Theodoxus fluviatilis
GTAGGCAGTGCTGAAACGACAAGGTTGAGAAAGCGAAAGTTATCAGCAGACACGAAATTCAAGTTGTGCAGAGTTGTAGAAACACAGAGGGCACACGCACGTAAATACACAAGCACGCACGCGTGCGCGCACGCACAAACCCACAAACACACGTAAATACACACTCACGCCCGCGCACGCACGCGCACACAAACATACAGACTCACACTCACACACACACAAACACTCACGCACGAACGCATATTCACACACATATACACACGCTCACACATCAAACACACACACACACACACACACACACACTTACACACATGCACACACGCACACATACACACACACGCACACACACATACACACTCACTCATACTCACACCCACTGTTACGAATTTGATGTTTCGATTGGACTTTGACTTGTCTTGACTCGTTTCTAAATAATGGTCTAGGGGAATATGCATTCACACAATCAAGCTCGTAACACTATCTCACACTTTTGTTCTATGGAAGATGAAACATGACAGAAAGACGGTGAGGACACAGGCCAAAATTAAATTACTTTAATTTCACCTAACAACAATGAGCATGAATAAATAAATGGTTAGTAATGATAATAGATAGGCAATAATTTTATTCAATATTCAACATGAGATAAACTGCTGTGACCCGCCAACCAATCCAATTTGTACTTAACTCTCTTGCAGGCTGTGTCCGACGAAAACACGAGGTAATTCCTGGAACGAGGTGGCCAACTCGCATCCACATTAATACCGCTTTCACAAAGGCTCACACCTTTGGGAAACATGTAGCAGCGGTTTCGGTAACACTGGCGAGGGAGAGAGGGGGGTGGGAGAAAGGGGAACAGGGAGACAACAGGGGCCACAGGCGACGAAAACGTGGCGTTTCGCTCTGACGTCGACGTGCAGGCAGAGGGAGACGCCTCGAAGTTTTCGGACAGGCGAGCTCGACAACCCGGTTTGGCCCTGGCGACAGACGTTTCCACTTGTGGAGCGGAGGACGCGACACAACGTGAGTTTCGTTCTGACGATGTACAGGAGAGAGACGCTTCGTAGACTCGAACACGTGGCGAGCGCGGCGACTCAGCAGGTCCCTGGAGAGAGGGGAAGGCAGAGAACGCTCGGCTTGACTCTGGAGGCAGAATGGCGTGGAGCGGAGAATTCTTGTTTTTTCGAAACGGCGTGGAGACTGAAGACGCTCGTTCTTCAAAACGGCGTGACGTGGGAGAAGAGCTGAGGGTATCTCGCGCACGTGGCGCCTAGAAAAGTTGGCATTTAACCGGCGTGATGGTCTGACGTGGCTGATGGTACTTCTGTGCAGGCGACTAGCGTCCAGGTTTTTTTTTATACGCATAGCAATAATTCCTTAATCACGTGTGAACATGTGGCCAACCACAAAAATTCTTCGATCACATGTAACAATGGAGCAGATCGCAAAAAGTTCTCCAATCACAGGTGAAAGTGGGAGCCAATCACACGTTTTCGTTCAGCCCTAATGACCGGCTTGCACTCAGTACTATAATTGGACAGATGGATAGTATCCCACGGCCCAGCAACCTCACCAGGTCACGCAAGGTCATCAATCACCAAAACAGTCCACAGCAACATTATGCAAGTTACGGTATTTTTAGTCACTCGCCTCCCATGCACCGCGTAGAGGGACACTATAGGCCGATTCTCAACTCATCCCTCGATCACACAGTGGACACTGATTGGCTGGCGGGTTGCCTCCCAACAACACCTCTACGCTACTATTTTTAGCATGGTTGGCGACCACATTAATTTACATACCACAGGTTAGTAAGTACCAGGGGGGGGGGGGGTTGATCTCGTCACAGTCCTCCCTCCATCAAAAGGAAATGTTTTATTCTAAATGAAATTTTTCCATAATCATAGTGATAACCACAATAACATTAACACTTAAACACAGGCAGAAAATCTTCCTGCCTCCCTAGGAGTCCACACGGACTAGAATAATTTGCACACATATGCTCGCAAACCCAGACACACAAATCCACCTAACATATATATATACATTTCCACCTCAGTCTTTCCTCTCTCTCATGGCGGTCCTCCCGACCAAAAACAGAACAATAACGTCTCCCCAGGAAGCAATAAACAAACGGGCTTCCACCGCTAATATCAACAGGAAACAACAACTTCCTCGCAACTCCTTTTGACTCAGAGTAGCTATTATAATCTGGACAAAGCGTCGGCCACAAAATTGGCCTTACCAGATACGTGAGCAACTACTATAGGAAACTCTTGGAGGATCAAACTCCATCTGAGCAACTGTTGATTCTTGTTCTTAAGGGTTTCAAGAAAAACCAACGGTTTGTGTTCAGTGTACACTTTCAATTCGTGTGCAGATTGTCTCAGGTACACTTCAAAATGTAATAAGGCAGACAAAAGACTCAGAACTTCCTTTATCGCTGTGGAATAATTTTTCTGATGAGACAGGAACTTCTTAGAGAAATAGGCCACAGGGTGCTCAAGGTCATTTTCATCTAGTTGCACAAGCACTGCGCCTATAGTCAAGTCAGAAGCATCCATCATAAGTTTGAAAGGTCGGCTGGGGTCGAGGGTTTTAAGTACAGGGTCACACGAGAGCACTCGCTTGAGCCTCTCGAAACTCTTCTGACACTCATCATCCCAATGAAACCCTCTTCCCTTCTTCAACAAGTCTGTCAGTGGGAGTGCAACCTGTGCGAAGTTGTAACAGAAACGGCGGTAGTACCCTACCATACCTAAGAATCTTCTTACAGTAGTGCGGTTCGTAGGGACCGACATCTCTTTGATAGTCTGTACTTTCTCCTGCCTAGTTCGCACTGTTTCACTTCCAACCTCATGCCCAAGATATGGAATAGTGGCCTTCCCAAATTCGCTCTTGGCGAGATTCACAGTCAGATTTGCTTCTCTCAGACGGCAAAACAGTTGCTTTAACTGGAGCATGTGCTCGTTCCAGTCATTACTACTGATTACAATATCATCTATGTAGGCCTGGCAACCTGGAATATCTCTCGTAAGCTCATTGACTAACCTTTGGAAGGTAGCAGGGGCGTTTTTTAGCTCAAAGGGAAGAACTTTGTATTAGTAAAGACCATCGGATGTCACAAAGGCTGATATTTCTTTTACTCTATCAGAGAGGGGAATCCCATAATAACCTTTGAGGAGATCTATCTTAGAGATGAATTTAGCTTTTACCACATTGTCTACACAATCATCAATACGGGGAATGAGGTAGGAATCGGTCTTGGTCACTGCATTCACTCTGCGATAGTCGGTGCACATTCGCCACCCATTCACACCCTTTCTGACCATGACGCACGGGGAACTCCAGCTACTAGAGCTATGTTCGATCAAATCATTCTCTAGGAGGAATTGCACCTCTCGCCTCAATGCATCTTTCTTCTCACCCGCGACTCTATATGCATGTTGCTTCACCGGCTGCGTGCTCTTGTCTAGCAATTCCACGTCATGTACTGTCAGGTGTATCTGGCGCGGCACATCCGTGAACTACATGGGAAATCTGTCTAAAAGTGCTTTCACTCCCTGTCTCTCTTTCTCAGTCAAATGAGTCAGCATCTCGTCCTGATGTTGGTATCGATATGCATTGCTCAAATCTAGTCCCATCCCAGTTTTTTTCCTCACTTTCATCCGCTCTTCCTGGAGGATTCTCATCTCCTCCAGGTTCAAACATAGACACACACACACACTTCCACTCTTCGTCTTATCCTCGCACTCTCGACTCGCTTTCAACATGTTACATGACACATTCTCTCTTTGCAACGATCTTCTGGGGTGCTGACAATGTAGGTCACTTCTCCCATACGTCTCTTCACCTCGTACGTCCTGAATACCGAGCTGAGAGGGAACTACCTGGGATTGGCATCAACACCAGCACATTGTCACCAGGCTCAAACTTTCTTTCTCGTGCTTTTCTGTCGTACCACTCTTTCATTCGTCTTTTCTTTCCATCTCTAAAAACTCTCTCTGCATCTCTCTCTATCTCCAGTTTCTCTCTCTCCATCTCTATCCGTTTTTCTGCTAGCTCGATCTCCCGCAACCTGACAGAGGCATCCACAGAGATTGGTTCTCGTTCAGTCACAGACATCTTCGTCTCGCCCTCACTCTCACGCTGCATTTCTCCCACAAACTTGATCAGAATTTCCTGCAAGATAGCCTTTGCTGATTTGCAAACCAAACTTCTCGATCATCGCATCCAAACTTGCCCTATCCAGTGACAAAATCTCAGCAATTGTCGGTAACTCTGCTCCATCAGCCATCATGAAAAGTGCCACCGGCAAACAGTGTTGAATCAGCAAAAATATAAAAATTACAGATTGTACAACCTCTAGTAAATTCAGACAAAAATAACTACCAGTGTTACTCAACATGTGACAGATCACAAGGGCAGAGGTGATTCAAAGCGAATGACAGGTCACGTCACAACACAACCATTCACACTAAAGGGTACATCTAATCTGGTACAGAAATTTAATAATAAAGTTCAACTGTTATGGTTCTAAAATAATCTTGGGACGAGGTACACAACTGTTATTTTTGTGGTTGGCCACATGTTCACACGTGATTAAGGAATTATTGTTATGCGTATTAAAAAAACCTGGATGCTAGTCGCCCGCGCAGAAGTACCACCAGCCAAGTCAGACCATCAAACCGGTTAAATGCCAACTTTTATAGGCGCCACGTGCGCGAGATACCCTCAGCTCTTCTCCCACGCCACGCCGTTTTGAAGAACGAGCGTCTTCAGTCTCCACGCCGTTTCGAAAAAACAAGAATTCTCCGCTCCACGCCATTCTGCCTCCGGAGTCAAGCCGAGCGTTCTCTGCCTTCCCCTCTCTCCAGGGACCTGCTGAGTCGCCGCGCTCGCCACGTGTTCGAGTCTACGAAGCGTCTCTCTCCTGTACGTCGTCAGAACGAAACTCACGTTGTGTCGCGTCCTCCGCTCCACAAGTGGAAACGTCTGCCTCCAGGGCCAAACGGGGTTGTCGAGCTCGCCTGTCCGAAAACTTCGAGGCGTCTCCCTCTGCCTGCACGTCGACGTCAGAGCGAAACGCCACGTTTTCGTCGCCTGTGGCCCCTGTTGTCTCCCTGTTCCCCTTTCTCCCACCCCCCTCTCTCCCTCGCCAGTGTTACCGAAACCGCTGCTACATGTTTCCCAAAGGTGTGAGCCTTTGTGAAAGCGGTATTAATGTGAATGCGAGTTGGCCACCTCGTTCCAGGAATTACCTCGTGTTTTCGTCGGACACAGCCTGCAAGAGAGTTAAGTACAAATTGGATTGGTTGGCGGGTCACATCCCTGGATCACACAGTGGACACTGATTGACTGGCTGGTCGCCTCCCACCAACACCTCTACATTACTATTTTTAGCATGGTTGGCGGCCACACAAATTTACATACCACAGGTTAGTAAGTACAAAGGTGGGTGTGTGTGTGTGATCTCGTCACACACACACACACATACGCAAACACGCGCGCGCGCACATACACACACGCACACACACATTCACACACATGCGCGCACACACACACGCACGCACGCACACACACACACGCACAGGTACACGCACACGTGCACACCACACTCACAAATATACACCCCGATGATGGAAGCATGGCAAAACGCCAGTGCATGTTTACTGTACATCTATATTTATCTGTTGTGCTTACACGCAAATATAATACCGCACACGGTGCATGCACATATACACATTATAAGTGTACACACACACTCACACACGCACGCGCACACGCATGCGCACGCGAACACTTATGCGCAGCCGCACACGCACGCGCACGCACGCGCACACACACATATTACACTAACACATGTAACACACACATACACACACACACACGCACTCACACACACACACACGCGCACACGCACACACACACACACACACTCACACACACACACACACACACACACGCTTACACACACACGCACACACGCGCGCGCGCGCGCGCGCACTCACGCCTTCAGAAAGTCCTGTCATGAAGGAGGGTTTCACTGAGCAGACACAAATTCCCGGAAAAATCGATAATGCTGGGTCACTTAACCCTTAGAGCTTCATTTCCTCCTCATTGCTCGCAAATGAGAAAATCTTAAGGTGTCTCTTCCATTATAGCATCTGCAACTCAGCTAAAACGTCGTAACCCGTCTTATTTCGCCTCTTTAAAGACACTACAGGTCTAGTCTTGGAGTCGATTTATGATGGTGTCTTGAATGGTTTAACAGCCGTAATTGTAAAAAACATTCCCCAATGTCTCACTAGCTGAATGGTAAGAATTTAAATATCAGACAACAGCAAAATTAGTGAATTCCTTATCTCAGGCACAGTCTTTCCAGTTCTGAGCTTCTCTCTCGGACTAGTGATACTCAAGCTGCTCGCCTGACTGATAGGTATGCATGACCTCCGTTTTCAATGAATCAAATGTAAAATAAAAAGTATTGATATCCATAAGGCAGACGATGGATGGTCCGAAGCTCTGGGTGTCTGTGGCCGAACACGAGTGCACGTGTGTGGGAGCGCGAGGGTGTGTGGATCCTAAGCATTCATCGACCTGCACCGTATCTTCTGTCATGTGTGAGTGTGTGTGTGTGTGTGCATGTGTGTGTGTGTGTGTGTGTGTGTGTGTGTGTGTGTGTGTGGTGTATGTGTGTGTGCGTGCGTGTGTATGTGTGTGTGTGCGCGCGTGTTCGCGAGCGAGTATGTGTGCGTATGTTTGCATAATGATGCTTGTGTGTGTGCGCACGCAAGTATGTGTTTTTGTACGTGCATATATTCATGCGTTTGTGCATGGGTTTGCATGAGTGCCTGTCTGTGTACTTCTCATGCTGCTTCGTCATTAGCGCAGCGTTACATTGGATTCCTAGGCTGAATAGCGTCAAGAAAACATTCCGTACAGACAGACTACGTCGAGGACGGAAAGATAAACGCAGAGCCAGGTAATGGCATTTTTGCCTCCAGACAGGCCAGAGGTCAGAATTGGGCAGGCTCGCTGCGGGGAAAAGATAACAGTAAAATGTTTCATTGGTTGGTAAGAAGGTCACACGGAATCGATCTGGCGTGGGTGACGTCAACACCCCCCCCTGGAGGAGACGTACCTCTCCTGTCGCACTTCTCCACGCCTGGATCCCTACACCTTCCCCATCCCTACACGTCAGTGTAACTCTCCACCTTCCCCATCCCTGCACGTCAGTGTAACCCTACACCTTCCCCACCCCTGCACGTCAGTGTAACCCTCCACCTTCCCCACCCCTACACGTCAGTGTAACCCTCCACCTTCCCCACCCCTACACGTCAGTGTAACTCTCCACCTTCCCCACCCCTGCACGTCAGTGTAGCTCTCCACCTTCCCCACCCCTGCACGTCAGTGTAACCATACACCTTCCCCATCCCTGCACGTCAGTGTAACCCTACACCTTCCTCATCCCTACACGTCAGTGTAACCCTACACCTT